>CM042407.1:1500984-1800984 GCA_023634145.1 Thymallus thymallus | reverse complement strand
TCACACACACACGTTGTCACAGTCACAGTCACACACACACACACACACACACCTCCTATTTGTCATTGGCCTCCAACTCCATGAACAGCCACACTAAGTCTTCCTGACCGCTCCAATTTCCTACACATCATGCACTAGGAAAACATCATGTCAGCCTCCCTGATATTACAGCCATACTTCTTCATTGGTGGGGCAGGACTGGGTGGGGAGGAGAAGACAAGAGAGAAGCTGGAACTGCATGGGAACTAACAGCAGTCAGAGCTTGCGTCCCTAATTGCACCCTGTTCCCTATGTAGTGCACTACCTTAGGTCAAAAGCCTAACAACAGAACAGTGCCGCCTCAGCTCCTGCCAAACCAGGAAATGGAATACAGGCAGAAAAACGAAAGCTTCAGATAACGACAGGGTAACTTCCTAGCCTTACAGCTTTTCAATTACAAAACGGGTCTCAGTGCACATTCCTGAGCACCACTTCATGGCAGGCAGCTGAGTCATCACACAGCCATGTTTTAAAGTTCATTATGGACATACAGTCACTCAATTAAACCAACTCTACTCTTGTTACTCTCTCACCTCGGGAAACAATGAACGAAGAAATGCAGCAACAACAGAAACGTCTTGGGTCGGTTCCTTGACTCCTTTGATACATTATAACATTGAATAATGCCCCAAATCATAACAATGCCTGTTTCCTGATTTTTTCACATCATATTGACAATAACATATGTTTTCAAACAGTATACTGGCAAAAGCACTTCTACTCCACCACATCAGTGTAAAGAACAGAAGAATATCACTGAGGAAACAAACTGGAAAAACAAGGTCTGTGTCTTCTGGTGAAAGTAGAGACTCAGGACAGGAGCAGGTTAACAAAACACTTCCTATCTATCTATCTATCTATCTATCTATCTATCTATCTATCTATCTATCTATCTATCTATCTATCTATCTATCTATCTATCTATCTATCTATCTATCTATCTATCTATCTATCTATCTATCTCCCTCTCTCCAGGGGTGCTGTACAATGGTGGCTGTGACATCACTCCCTGACCGTATCTCACTAAATCTACTTTCACTGACTAACAAACAAATATAACTATAGACATTCCTTCCAGTATCTACACAGTGCTACAGTAACATAGTTCAATCAAATTCATGTGTGTGTGTGTGTGTGTGTGTGTGTGTGTGTGTGTGTGGCCAGGCCCAGTGTGTTAGAGCAGCAGTGGGGTAAGAGGCCAAGTATCACCCCTTCTTAAACTATTAACATGTCCCTGTCAGCCAGCACACACACACACACACACACACACACACACACACACGTACATACACACACACGTACACAGACACACACGTACACAGACACACACGTACACAGACAAATGCACTCACACTCTCACACGCACGTACACACACACAGTGTGACTTCAGTGGACCTCCAACAGGATGTTTATACCTCAGGAACAAAATTCACAGACGCAAGACGCTCACACATGCTCACAAACACACCCAATCAGTCACTCACCCACACTGACTGGGAACTGGGGAGTGATGTGGCTCTCTCTCCCCATGCCTCTGTTGTACTGCAATCAAAGGCTGACTGGAGATTGAGGGAGCAGACTGGAGATTGAGGGAGCAGACTGGAGATTGAGGGAGCAGGCTGGAGATTGAGGGAGCAGGCTGGAGATTGAGGGAGCAGGCTGGAGATTGAGGGAGCAGACTACTGAAGCTCATAATGAATTCTGTCACATCCGTCAGTCGTGATGAAGACAGTCTTTCATCTTGCACTGGAGACGGAAAGATGAACTCTGTCCCAAATGGCACCTATTTAGTCCACTATTTTGAACATGGCCCATAGGTTGGCCCATAGGTTGGCCCATAGGTTGGCCCATAGCTCTGGTCAAAAGTACTGTACTATATAAGGAATAGGGTTACATTCGAGATACAGCCATGGAAATCCCCACTTAGCCTACATGACCTGGGGACATGTTGGACACTCCTCTCCTTCATGACAGAGGGAGCAAATGGAACCAGACAAATATTGTGCATTACTTTTGACCCTATCTGCCCACAGATGAACAAGAGGCTCATATAGGCTCCCTACATGCCCATGGCACTGTGGGAAGCATTCATTTACATGGTGTGTAGGTTCCAACACATATGTCTCTAATGAATACTCTGAGGATGGAAGACACTTCACCAGCACTAATTACCAGTATGGAAGTATGCATGGGAAGCTGAGCAGTGCCGAGGCTGCTCTGTATGCAGCTCATATCAACGAGCCAAAACCAAGTAAACAGTTAGGCTGCGTTTCAAATGGCACCGTTATTCCCTACATAGTGCAGTACTTTTGATCAGAGCTCTATAGGCCCTGGTCAAAAGTAGTGAACTATATAGGGATTAGGGTGCCATTTGGGACACAGAGAGTGGGGTCAGCAGCAGCAGAGGCTCAGACAATGCCGGAATTGTTCCACAGATATTAGGCTAGTGATCCTTGTGTCTTTATCATGTGGAACAATGGGAAAGTAGGTCAGCGGAGAGTGTTTACTACGCCAAGGAACAATGGCATGTTTGGGGTTAGGGCACCGTGCCACCAGACAGCAACAGTTCAGCGCCACACTCACTCACCTAGACGTGGGAAAGGGACGTCAGAGGGTGTCAGTTCAGAGTTCAGACGGACAGATACACATGTAGACAGACAGACATGTCTAACCACTTTCCATCCTTCGCACTAGACATTTCAGACACTGAATAAAACTGCAACAGAGTCATATTTCTGGATGCAACTCAACTGCATTTAAAAGCAGGATCATCTCCGGATTCTAGGGGTCAAATGGCACTCTATTGCCTACATAGTGCACCCCTTTTGACCAGAGCCCTAAAGCAGTGCACTATATGCAATAGGCTACCATTTGGGACGCAGACAAGGTGCTGTGTTCCTAATGTAATGTGATGCCTTCATTTCAGGAACTGTAGTTACCCATTGTTCAAATCCATTTATAACCTTCCACTCTCAGTATTTCATTTCTTCAACCTTATTCAAATTAGATTTATTGAGTTTACCTCAGGGAAATTGGAGGTGATTACAGATATGATATATTCTCTGACATGGGAGCCATCCTTGCAGAGTCAATAACATTATACTTTTAGAAAGTTACTTGGGAGAGAATGACACTGCAAGTTTGTGTAAGAACCAACGCTGGAGTAGGGAAGCAGGTACGGGGAGAGAACATTTCATTTTGCACAGACATGGAACAGGACAGGAACAGAGTCAGAACCGGGTACGACAATCAATGCTGAAGCGGGGACCAGAGCTGGGGAACAGACAGATATAGGGGAGGTGAGAACAGGTGATTGAGTCCAGGTGAGTCCAATAAATCGCTGATGTGTGTGACGAAGGAAGCAGGTGTGTGTAATGGTGGCAGGAGTGCGTAGTGCAGGGCAGGAGTGCGTAGTGCAGGGCAGGAGTGCGTAGTGCAGGGCAGGAGTGCGTAGTGCAGGGCAGGAGTGCGTAGTGCAGGGCAGGAGTGTGTAGTGCAGGGCAGGAGTGCGTAGTGCAGGGCAGGAGTGCGTAGTGCAGGGCAGGAGTGCGTAGTGCAGGGCAGGAGTGCGTAGTGCAGGGCAGGAGTGTGTAGTGCAGGGCAGGAGTGTGTAGTGCAGGGCAGGAGTGTGTAGTGCAGGGCAGGAGTGTGTAGTGCAGGGCAGGAGTGCGTAGTGCAGGGCAGGAGTGCGTAGTGCAGGGCAGGAGTGCGTAGTGCAGGGCAGGAGTGCGTAGTGCAGGGCAGGAGTGCGTAGTGCAGGGCAGGAGTGCGTAGTGCAGGGCAGGAGTGTGTAGTGCAGGGCAGGAGTGTGTAGTGCAGGGCAGGAGTGCGTAGTGCAGGGCAGGAGTGCGTAGTGCAGGGCAGGAGTGTGTAGTGCAGGGCAGGAGTGCGTAGTGCAGGGCAGGATTGTGTAGTGCAGGGCAGGAGTGCGTAGTGCAGGGCAGGAGTGCGTAGTGCAGGGCAGGAGTGCGTAGTGCAGGGCAGGAGTGTGTAGTGCAGGGCAGGAGTGTGTAGTGCAGGGCAGGAGTGTGTAGTGCAGGGCAGCCTGGCGCAGGCGTGACAGTATGGTGTGAAGTTGGTGCTCTTGTATTCTGCAGTGTAAATGGTTAAAATAAGATGAATCATAGACTTTTACAGATGGCAGAATGAACATTGTTTAGTGTTGTCAACATAATAGCAGCAGAGATGCCTGTTTTGAATGAAAGAGAAAGCTATCCTCAGGTTAGACATCCTCTCCATTCTGTTCTGTGTGTCTTTCATTGACATACTAGCTTCCTGGCCTTAATGGCTAAAATTGAAAAGGATAAATCGATACAACAATATTATATTAATAATATAATATATAATAATAATATTTAACATAATACACACAAAGGACTAATAGTAAGCAGAGCAAAACAGAGGTGGAACATTTAGAGGGAATTAAATATTTTCACTCTGGAAAAACACCAGCTTGTTGTTATTCCAGTACAGGTAAATGTCCTCAAAGATACATTATTAGCATATGTTAATTACCCCTATACAAATGGTAGACTTTCAGGTACTCAACAAGAAGGTCTGATTTCATTACTACTGAAACAAGTAAGATCAAGTCCATTTAAAAAACTGGAGGCCTCTTACATTTCAACGTTGTGATGCGAAAATCCTGGCAAAATTCATATATACTGTATATATTGTTCATCCTGATCAGACAGGTTTTCTGGAGGTCCAATTGGAGGCAGCTGTGCACCCAACCTAGTTGCAGAACTAAACAGTGGAGGAACTCCTCCTGGGCGGTAACTTCCTCTTCGTCTTCCTCTGTCCAACCCTGCTAGGTGTCACGTTTGTTTGTGTGGAGAGACCAAGACGCAGCGCAGGGATTGTAGTTGGACATGTTTAATATTACTATGTATAATTCCACTCACATGTACGAACTAACAAAACCAACAAACAAACGATATGACAAACGTAATTATTTGCACACCAACCAAAAAACGAAACACACTACTTTACCCGTGACTGAAGGAATAACGACCCACACCAGAGTGAAGGACAGACAGACATATATAGGATCCCTAATTAGAGACAATGCGGTGCAGCTGCCTCTAATTAGGGATCCAACCCAAAACCCACACAGAAACAGAAAGAATAGAAACTGTCAGACTCTGACCATAGCTACATAGAGAAGCAAATAGGCTTCTCTATGGCCAGAGCCTGACACTCGGTCCCGTGGTGATGGGTTTTTCTGTCATGGAAGCAACGTTTTAATGGGGCAGAAGGCTGTGTGTCGTATTGTGTCTAGCTAGCAACAATGACAATGTTCTTGATACCATGTCTTGTCACGTCTAGGCTAATATGGTAAATATTTTGTTAGCTACCTAACCAACAATTGGAACGATGTTTCTGAGAGACAACAAGGGCTCATTGTGAAAATGTATTCCTTTTTTTTGGGTACAAAATATAGTTTACATGTCAACAATCTAAGCCAACCCCGTCTGTTCTGCACCAACCCGTCTATAAAGAATGATAATTATAAAAAAACTTTCAGGTTGTTCGGTTGCTTTCACATAAGGCATGGCACCATTCTACATCCAGCAGAGTTGAGAGAGTTGGGCTGAGCTGTTGCTAAGAGACATAGCAAGCCTTAGTGCTAAGTGCTCACTGACTTGATTATTGGAACGATCCCAAAATGTGACAGATTACAAGAGAAGGGAAGGAGAGCGGAGAGGGAGGGAGGTAGGGAAAGATAAAACAATATTCCCCAAGCAGTAAAACAGAAGTGTACTGACGGTAAGAGTGATAGCTGGGATCTTGGGCCATAGCTGTTCCTTTAGCAGCGGCAGAAAGCCCAGACACTGACAGATGACCGGTAAACAATAGATAGAGGGAAGGGCTGCGAGGAGGAGGAGACATGGCAAGGATCATTACGCCAGACATCCAACAGGAGGACATGAGCGGCGTCCCGAATGGCACCCTATTCACTATGGGCCCTAGTCAAAAGCAGTGCATTATATAGGGGAATAGGGTACCATTTGGGACGCATTCATGATCAATGAAAGGACAATGGGAGAGGGAAAAAAAGAGCTAGAGAGAGGGAGAGAGGGAGAGAGGCAGGACGCCAGAGTCCCTCCCCTCCCCTGGGACAGCCAGCCAGCCAGATCACCAGCACCAGCTCTCTCTGTCTGTCTCTCTGATAGGACTACATCTACTGACACTGCCTGCCCTGCTGATGGATTGAATTATTTCTATCCCCGGCTCTCCAAATTAGCTTAATGTGTTTCTGGCTGGCGAACAGAACACACAGCGGACGGTGGGACACAACCAGCCGATGTGGGCCTCGTTTAGCACATTAGCAGAGCAGGCAGAAGAGGGGAGACAGACAGGGCTGTACTGTAGATTGCCGTAATAACGCATGAGAGGACACTCATACATACAGCTGGTGCCCAGGCCTCGTCCCAAATGGCACCGTATTCCCTATATAGTGCACTTCTTTTAACCAGAGCACGTTGGGCCTACCTATGGGCCCTGTTCAAAAGCAGTGCACTATATAGGGAATAGGGGCCATTTGGGACGTAGCCAGGCCATGCTTTCTTTTTACAGTACTTAACATTTTTATTTTATTTTAATCATTACAGTTCTTTCATTATTGAGAAAACCAATTTTACTCACAGGACTGTGCACAATATTCCAAATATCACATTTTTCATTCTACAGAAAGTCTGTTTTGTCTTTGAGCAGTCTTTCTCAAAAACAATGTGCCCCGGGCTGTAGACTTTATCAACTAACCGCTTTTACAAAGGGCTTCTGTTCCAGTGACTTTAACTAACAACAGGAAATCCAGTTCAACGCACCATTGGACGCCACACAGCGGCTGTAAAGAACAAGCAGACATTGAGACTGTCCAGGACTGTCTAGTGGAAGCCTTTAGCTTGAGCCTGGCCAGTACAGACCTGGGGCCCTGTGTATCAAACGTCTAGAGGTAGAAGTGCTGATTTAGGATCAGTTTTGCCTTTTAGATCACAATGAATAAGATGGCCATCGACAAGAGGGGAGCTGAGCCTCTTAGTTGTGTCCATTAGGCAGTAAGGGGACAGGAGAGTTATGGAGGTGAGCTATAGACCTGCAGCCCGATGATGCAACGGGGGCTTTCCTTCACTGGGAAACCCTTGCTACTGGTTGGAGGTCAGGGTTGTAACGGCACCGTGGACAGAGCCACGTCTACATTAATCAGCAGTAATAGTCAAACACCCAGGTCTGATGTTGCACTGGGGACACATTGAGGCAGAGGGACTGGGGGCACGCTGAAGGATGGTTCAGAGGGACTGTACTTCCTTAACTCCAGCAGCAAGTGACTCTAAAGCTTTCAGCACCAACACCTCCCCAGTGGGTTACCACATGAGGATCAGGCTGTCTGTGTGCGATCCAAACCGGTGCTATCTTGAACCTAAATTGTATGAGGAAGAGCCCCTACCGCGACACTCGTGGGGGCTCACTATATCACAATTCCAGTGGGTCAGAAGTTTACATACACTAAGTTGACTGTGCCTTTAAACAGCTTGGAAAATTCCAGAAAATGATGTCATGGCTTTAGAAGCCCGGTACCTCCAGTGCCGGTCCTCAGCCCGGTACCTCCAGTGCTGGTCCCCAGCCAGGTACCTCCAGTGCCGGTTCCCTGTCCTGCTCCAAGGGCGGAGCCTCTCCCTCCTACGGCGTCCAGTCGTGATCCAGGGGCAGAGCCTACTGACCCAGCCCCCTGTCCTGCCCCGGGGCGGAGCCACCTGATCCAGTGCCACATCCTGCGCAGGGACCAGAGCCCCCTCCTGACCTGGTGCCACGTCCTAATCCAGTGCCGGAGCCCCCGTCTGACCTGGTGCCACGTCCTGCGCTGGGGCCGGAGGTTCCACTGACCCCAGGATCCTGCCCCTCCTCCCCCTTGGGTGTTCCTGGTCCTAGCCCGCACCTTGGTACTATCAGGTCCAGACTGTGGGAAAGCCGCCGGCATCTCTATGTTTGTCTGGTGGCTAAGGTCAGGGCTTGACAGAGGAGAGAGTTCTGGAAAACTTTTGTTGGTCCCCAATTAGAGGCAGCTGCCACACGTTGTGTCTAACTGGGATTCTATTTAAGTTTGTGGTTGCGTTCTCTCCTTGTTTGTTGTTTTGCTAGAACGAATAAAGGAATGTTGTTATACTTTAGCTCTGCGCCTCGTGTCCTGCCTTCGCAACATGACAACTACACATTCATCAAGTCTGACTTTGTCTCAGCTCTGGGTGGGGTCTGATATAATTGTGCAATTAAAATGTATTTACCGACTGGACCCGATTCGACCCATCCTCTGTTAATTTAATGTGTTAGATGATGAGAACTCCGCAAGCTTGTTATCTGTGTCAGCCAATTGGAACTCAATAAAAAGTAGAGTACCAGTCAAATATTTATACAGTGGGGAGAACAAGTATTTGATACACTGCCGATTTTGCAGGTTTTCCTACTTACAAAGCATGTAGAGGTCTGTAATTTGTATCATAGGTACACTTCAACTGTGAGAGACGGAATCTAAAACAAAAATCCAGAAAATCACATTGTATGATTTTTAAATAATGAATTTGCATTTTATTGCATGACATAAGTATTTGATAACCTACCAACCAGTAAGAATTCCGGCTCTCACAGACCTGTTAGTTTTTCTTTAAGAAGCCCTCCTGTTCGCCACTCATTACATGTATTAACGGCACCTGTTTGAACTCGTTACCTGTAT
The DNA here is from genome assembly GCA_023634145.1 of Thymallus thymallus. Taxonomy (NCBI): domain Eukaryota; kingdom Metazoa; phylum Chordata; class Actinopteri; order Salmoniformes; family Salmonidae; genus Thymallus; species Thymallus thymallus. Next base: position 1,792,213 of record CM042407.1, on the reverse strand, counting down.
AAAAGACTCCTGTCCACACACTCAATCAAACAGACTCCAACCTCTCCACATTGGCCAAGACCAGAGAGCTGTGTAAGGACATCAGGGATAAAATTGTAGACCTGCACAAGGCTGGGATGGGCTACAGGACAATAGGCAAGCAGCTTGGTGAGAAGGCAACAACTGTTGGCGCAATTATTAGAAAATGGAAGAAGTTCAAGATGACGGTCAATCTCCCTCGGTCTGGGGCACCATGCAAGATCTCACTTCATGTGGAAGGAAAGTTATGTGGATATATTGAAGCAACATCTCAAGACATCAGTCAGGAAGTTAAACCTTGGTCGCAAATGGGTCTTCCAAATGGACAATGACTCCAAACATACTTCCAAAGTTGTGGCAAAATGGCTTAAGGACAACAAAGTCAAGGTATTGGAGTGGCCATCACAAAGCCCTGACCTCAATCCTATAGAACATGTGTGGGCAGAACTGAAAAAGCGTGTGCGAGCAAGGAGGTGTCTGCCTCGTCTCACTGCAGCAGACACAGTGAGCAATGTTTGGAACATCAAATCAAAACAAAATCGCAGTATCGAATTGCAAATACATATAGAATCGTGAGAATTGCAATACACATGGTATCGGCACCTAAGTATCGTGATCGTATCGTATCGTGAGGTACCTGGCAATTCCCAACCCAGTTGCACATCCTGCAAACCACCAGCAGAGGGCGACCATTTTGAATCCATTTTCACATTCACTCTGTTGGATCACATTCACAAATTGGATCATAACTCTAAAAGTAGCAGAGATCCAATTCTGGACCTTTGGATAATTGAGGAGCAGCAGCTCGTTCCTTAAGTTTTCATACATGCAGCCACGATGATGCTCTCTGTCTTTTATTACGAATGAGTCTGGTTTCAGTCCGCGATTTCCTTTGTTGCCTCTTCGGATTAAAGTGCAACTGCATTAGTGGTAGTGTGTTGCTAGGTAACAACTTAAACGATGCCACTTCATATGAACTTGGCCATGTGTATGTTGTCTCATATATCATGGCCAGGAGAGACTTTAACAATGGGAATTCCAAACCCCCTGTTGTATAATTCAGAAATTAATGTAAAAAAACAACGTTTTGGAAATCAAAATACTACTCATATTACAGAGCAAACGGTATAGCTTCATACGACACCAATGTTTGCTTTTTAGTTACAAATGAAACACTATGGAGTCTAAGAAGAATGCCTGTGTAAGGCCAAAATGTCATTAATATGCAAACATTGATAAAATCTCAATTCTGCTTTAAGATAAATGTCAAATATATGTCAACAATCCTTCCTCCTAAGGACTAGTCTATGTATTACATTATGGGAAAATACCCCAGAATCATGGGTTTCGTGAGGAATCATTCAATTTAAGAGCTTATCCACCTACATAAGGCCCCTGCTAGAGAAACAAGAATATACAAATGTTCCCTTTTAATAAACTTCACCGTTCGGGTTCTCCTGTCTGTCAAGACCACTCATGGAGCATAACCCGTTCACTTCCCCTGCAGTGGCAAGAGATGCCAGCAGTCCTAATGGGAAATTCCAGACGGCAACATGTATTGTCCAAAAGAGAGAGAGAGAGTAAAGCTGCCCTGTTTCTAACTCATTTCACAGTCAAGAGCCTCCTGCCAGAAGCATAGCCGTGCATTTCTGTTTTCTTTGATTCGCTATCAATATCAGTTGATTTATTCTATGGGGCAAGAATACATTATTGCATCCCAATAGTGTTAAGTGTAATTTCACGCCTTCAGTATCTCATCTGTGTTTGTAATGTAATAACTGGATGCTGTATGTATTGCTGTTGCAACCCCAGAGGCAGAATGTTAAGTCTTCTCTACACACAGGAAACGCTAACTCATTCTCAATGTGATTCAGCCAGCCAGGATTCTCAAGTATTCTATGTTGAGGAAAGTGAGACCTCAATTACCCAAACAGTGTGGTTGAAATCAGAGCCAAGCTTTACGAGCCCAGATTAAAAATGCCATAACTGTCTGACTCAATAGTCTCAGATATTCAAATTTGTCACATTCGGTGGAGCGATAGATCATGAAAAGTTGCATTGGTCAGTGAAATATTAACCTTTTTTTGTTTCAGTATGACGCACATTCATCTCTCTGGAGGAAAACAAGTCTTATTGGAACTGACACAAATACTCCCTGCAAACTTCTGAAAGTTCACCTGTGTTGAAGACAAAATCTCAGAGCAGATCTGATGATCTGATGATGAAGTGCTTTACAGTGTTCCCTGACACCAAACTGGAGTGAAAGCAAACATCGGCGTCAGGGTTTGATTTCAGCCTCAGCCGGCTCTGTCCCCTGCACCAACACTTGCTTAATGGTTCATTAAGTATTAGAGCAGGCAGGAATCAGAGCATACTTCCTGTGCAGTGAGGTACTCATGCCGGGTGTAAATTAGGAGGACATTTCACACCCCTAAGTGCCCCGAGCACCTAGGCTGTTGTGATCCAGGCCGGCGATTGGGTTTCTGTCTCTCTGGAGACAGACTGACGTTTGGCTGTAACCCTCTGACCCCTCTGCCCTGTGTGTGGGAAGACGGGCAGGTGAAGATCACGACCCCTCAACCTGGTAGAATGATAGTGGTGCTAATTTCTCGGACTGAGACTCCTATAGATTATTGGACAGGATAGAGCTCCTCAAAAGAGATTGATGTTGTGCTTCCACTTAATGAAGTATGATAGACAATCCTATCCCCACTCAAGTGATCCGACATCACAACAAAAGGCTATTTGTCAGAGACCAGACATCAGCTCTGTTAAAAATGCTGGTGTTACTCTGCAGTAGAGGGAGGAGCAGCAGTCCACTGTGGGAAAAGACAGAACATAAGAGAGAAAGAGAGAGAGAGTAGACTGAATGATGTAAGATCTGAGCACGGAATGGAATACTGCGTAGTAAGGTTCATTCCGAAGAGAAGCTTCTCAGCGAGACAAGCCAGAGATCTAAAAACAACTGCACTCGTTCAAGCTCCATCCCCAGCTATTAAAAAAATGTCTGTTTCACTTCCTTCATCCAATTACGCAGTGTTGTGAAGTGAGGGGAGGGTGAAGAGTCCATCAGATAAGATGTCCAGTGAGGAATGCTGTGAGCGGCTGAGTGGAGAAGAGAAACTCTGCCAGCTCCATCTCTTCAATACAATATTATTGTGAATATCAGTCTGTGAAGGAGATAATGGTTTGGCCTAGTATGTGAGCTATCAGAAGACTGGACTGTTTGCCTGCTGACAAACCTTTGTTTTCTTGTTTTGAATAACAGCTCCTGTTTTAGATCAAGTGTTTGGAAATTGTAGTTCAGCATGGATCTCATGGATGTCCCCCTCAGAATCACAAAATCCTATTTCTGTAGTGTTCTCATCAAGTGATCGTCTTAAATTGCTCTCAGTTGTCACGTTTGGCTGTATATATGGCAAGGGGAAATGGCAGGTGAGACCCGGGGTTAAATTACTGGATCTTAGCAACAGCTGCCACTAATCATATCCGGTACAGGGACATGTTTCAGCAGCAGGAGAATGAATGTGGATGAATGTTTCTCTTCCCAGACAACATATGTCACAGTGTGACAGATTGGGGGTCAAGACGTTCTTTGTCCCTCTTGCCGGAGCCCTTTTGCACGGAAATGTTTCCCTGCAGCTCTTACTACTCAAATCAGGATAAAATTGCAAGGACAAAGTTATTTGATTGAATGTAAAGCCGTTTGTGTTTAGATATTGTGTTAAAATTACAGATAAAATGTCTAATACAAAATGTAATTTAATAAAAGTCAGAAAGTATTCACACCTCTTGACTTCTTCCACATTTTGTTGTGTTATGAATGAATAAGAAATGGATTAAATCAACACTTTGTATTCAAGACAAAAAGTTAATTGCTTTGCCACATTTTTGGCAGTATAACTTTAGTGCCTTGTTGCAAACAGGATGCATTTTCTTTGAATATTTCTGTTCTGTACAAACTTCCTTCTTTTCATTCTGTCATTTAGGTTAGTATTGTGGAGTAACTAGAATGTTGTTGATCCATCCTCAGTTTTCTCTTTTCACAGCCATTAAACTCTAACTGTTTTAAAGTCACTATTGGTGTCATGGTGAAATCCCTGAAAGGTTTTCTTCCTCTCTGGCAAATGAGTTAGGAAGAACGCCCTTAAAATACAGTCCTTAGTGCGCAGGGTTTAAGTTCAGATAACTACACGTATTGCACATTCGATATACTAAAAGCAATGAAAAAAGATACAACTGACAGGATACTAATATGCATTCCTGAGTGAATGACTACGTAAGTTAAGTCCAATAATTACTTGCAATATTGCACGTGATATGATATAACTGTACATGAATATGTATATACAGACCTGAATGAATAAATAAGTCCTGAGTGAATGAGTGATTACAGACCAGAGTTACTCACGGATGGATGCATAATTGTTAAACTAGGTCCTAACACCCCAACAGTTCCACGGTGAGGCATTATATAGCCTAATAGCCGACGGCAGGAAGGACCTCCTGTAGCGCTCTCTGGCACACCGTGGTGGGATCAGTCTGTGACTGAAGGTGCTCCTCTGCGTCATAACCATTGCATGCAGAGGGTGGGTGACGTTGTCCATGATGGCCAGCAGTTTGGCCAAGATCTGTCTCTCCGCCACCTCCTCTAGATTGTCAAGGCTAATCCCCAGAACAGAGCTAGCCTTCCTGATCAGCTTATTTACCTGGTAGAAGGTATGCAGTGGTTTATTGCACACGTTGAAGGACCTGAGCCTCCTCAGAAAGTAGAGTCGGCTCTGGCACTTTTTGTACAGAGCCCCGGTGTTACCAGCCCATTCCAGCCTGTTGTCCATATGGACTCCCAGGAACTTGTATGACCCAACCATTTCCACATCCATCCCCTGTATAGGGACTGCAGTCAGTTGGGCCTTGGTTCACCTGAAGTCCACCACCATCTCCTTAGTTTTGCTGATGTTGAGCTGAAGGTGGTTCTACTCACACCACAACACAAAGTCACTGATTGTGCTCCTGTACTCCTCCTCCCGCCCACCCCTGATGCACCCTACAATAGCAGAGTCATCCGAGAACTTCTGCAGGTGGCATGTTTCAGAGTTATATCTTGAGTCTGAGGTGTAGAGGGTGAACAGGAAGGGGGACAGGACCATTCCCTGGGGGGCCCCCGTGTTGCTCACTGCCCGTTCTGACACACAGCTCTGTAGTCCCACAAATTGTGGCCTACCGGTCAGGTAGTCCGTGACCCAGGAGACTAAGGGGGCTTCCACTTTCATCCTCTTCATCTTCTCACCCAGTAGCAGGGGCTGAATGGTGTTGAAGGCACTGGAGAAGTCAAAAAACATAACCCTCACAGTTGTCCAGGTGAGAGTAGGCCCTCTGCAGAAGGTAGATGATTGCATCATCCACCCCAATGTTGCGCTGATATGCAAACTGCAGGGGGTCCAGTGATGTACACACCAGGGGTCTGATGTGAGCGAGGACTAACCTTTCCAGGGTCTTCATGATGTGGGATGTTAGCGCTACAGGTCTGAAGTCATTCAGGACAGTGGGGTGCGCCTTCTTGGGCACTGGGACCAGGCAGGATGTTTTCCACAGCACAGGGACCCTTTCCAGATTCAGCTAAGGTTGAAGTGGCGCTGGAGTATTCCACACAGTTGGTCAGCACAGACCCTCAGCACCTGTATCTTTGTAGTGACTGGGTGTACTGATACACCATCCAAAGAGTAATTCATAAGTTCACCATGCTCAAAGGGATATTCAGTGTCTGTTTTTTGGTGTTTTTTTTACCCATTTACCAATAGTTGCCCTTATTTTTCAAGGCATTGGATAACCTTCCTGGTCTTTGTAGTTAATTCAGTGTTTGAAATTCACTGCTCGACTGAGGGACCTTACAGATGATTGTATGTGTGGGGTACAGAGATTCAAGACATTTCAGACTTTCATTTTTGATTAATTTGTAAAATATAATTCCACTTTGACATTATGAGGCATTGCGTGTTGGCCAGTGACACAAAATCTCAATTTAATAAATGTGAAATTCAGTCTTTAACACAACAAAATGTGGAAAAGGTCAAGTGGTGTGAATACTTTGTGAAGGCACTGTATGGATCATCAAGTTGTTTCTTTCGGATGGTCAGGGGGCCGGAACATAATTACATATCATTTGTAGACTTCAAATTTACCGCAAGAAGCCCAAACAGATATAATATTTGACTAAAACATAATAATTTCAAACCTTGCTTACATTTGTATTCGATCATATATCAAATAAAATCACCAGCCCTGGTCTAAGGTCTCAGCAAAAGGTTAATTCTACTGGCCAGCTGCAAATATATTGAATATTTCCCTTACTTTACACCGTTTACTCACATTGTAATCACATACTCCCATTTTTAATAGACCCTATGCATAGACACTAATCCAAATACCTCCATAATGTACATGTATAAGGTTCCACACATCACTCTAGCTAGGTGCAGGTTCAAACTCAATTGTTTGTTGCTAGAAACGCCAACCCCCCTTGTCTGTGTTTGTTCAGCTGTAGTGGATCCATTTTAAAACTCCATCTCAGCCAGTCTCAACACACGTTTCAGTGAGCATCGGATTAAGGAACTGATTTAAATCAAAGAGTTCAGGGGCCTTGTCTGGCCGCTCCACTGCACAGGCCTGCTGGTCTGGCTGTGTGTCTGCTGCAACACCAGTCAGTCAACTCAGGTCTGGTCTGGTCTGGTGTGCAGGGATGAATGGAGAATGGGCTCATGTAGGAAATGCTGAGCTATAACGGGCAGCTGGAAACATTGGGTTGGTTTCAGTGCGTGCATCTGTAAAATAAACTGCATGTGGCTCATGTCATATGAACTGATGGATGTGTGTGGCACAGTTACATACTTAACTGCAGAGATCAATCTGATTGGCTCTGTGAGAGTGTAGTGTATGGCATGTACTGTAAACTGACAGAAGTAGCCATATGAAAACGGTCCAGCTGGACCGACAGGCAGACAGCTGTTGTGAAGGCTACACCACCACCATATGAAACGGTCCAGCTGGACCGACAGGCAGACAGCTGTTGTGAAGGCTACACCACCACCATATGAAATTGTCCAGCTGGACCGACAGGCAGACAGCTGTTGTGAAGGCTACACCACCACCATATGAAACTGTCCAGCTGGACCGACAGGCAGACAGCTGTTGTGAAGGCTACACCACCACCATATGAAACTGTCCAGCTGGACCGACAGGCAGACAGCTGTTGTGAAGGCTACACCGAAGCACTGTGACATCATCCCCCTGTCAGCTGCCCAGTGAAGACAATACATTGTGATCCAGAGAAAGGGACACTTCCAGTCCAGTCAAGGCCAACAGGCTGTGCCAGACATATGGACTTCAATACAAGCGTGGGGGAGGTCAGATGTGATGGCTGAGTACAATGCAGTCCAGGAACATTACGGCGGACATAGAAACATTAAGTTTGACTTTTATCAGACATTGGTTTGTCTACCTTGACACATGAGATATGGAAGTTAGAGAGAATACCATTTAGAGATGACTGCAGTGGAAAGCAAAGACAGGTACACCACCAAAGGAGCACAAAAGTGATCCTCATTAAACCGTAATCCAATTTTCATAACGTACCTCATTTTTCAGATGGCTACCATTAGACAGGTTTGGATCTGTAATAAAGCCCCATTGAAATAGAAAAAACACCCACCCAGACCACGGTGCTGAGCTTGAGAAGTAGAGACTGATGAACCTTCACACAAACCTTCACATTCTCCCTTTCTACCACACCGACACATTCAAACGGCAGTGAGGTGATTCTATTCACCTCATTTTAAGTGGAGGTAACTGGCACGTCCCCGCAGAAAATACTTGTCTTAGAATGCATATGTGCCAGAGCCAAACACTCAACAGTAGAGAGCAGGTATGAGGAGCCAGGCAAGTCTGGGGCAATGAGCCATCAGCAGCACACTGCTCACACTGCTCTCTGGCTCCTGTCGGGTTTCAAAAGACCCCCCCGTTATCATTAGTACTTCCTGAAGAGCGCCAGGAACCAGCAGGCCCAGCAGGAGAGGGCCAGAGGTGGGAACCAACCTGAACACCATGTAATGAGGAGGAGAGACACTGATGGCCTTGTTCAATTAAACATGCTCCCTCTTCTTCCTACCTCTCAGATGTCCACTAGCCCTTATGGCTCTCAGATGGTCTGACATTGAGTTGTTGCCCAACATAAAAAGGCTTATCAAATAAAATCTAATTGTATTTGTCACATGCTTTGTAAATAACAGTTGTGGACCAATAGTGAAATGCTTACTTACAGGTCCCCAACAATAATAACTTGAGGAATAAATCCACAATGAGTAACGGTAACTTGGCTGTATACACGAGGTACCAGTACCGAGTTGATGTGCAGGGGTACGAGGTCATTGCGGTAGATATGTACAGTACATATAGGTAGGGATAAAGTCACTAGGCAACAGGATAGATACTAAACAGTATCAGCAGTATGTGGTGAGTCAAAAGAGTTAGTACAAAGAGGGTCCATGCAGATAGTCCAGGTAGCTATTTGGTTAAATATTTAGTGGTCTTATGGCTTGGGGTTAAAAGCTGTTCAGGGTTCTGTTGGTTCCAGACTTGGTGCATCGGTACCGCTTGCCGTGCGGTAGCAGAGAGAACAGTCTATGACTTGGGTGGCTGGAAATCTTTTGGGCCATCCTCTGACACCGCCTGGTATAGAGGTCTTGGATGGCAGGGAGCTTGGCCCCAGTGATGTACTGCGCCGTACGAACCACCCTCTGTAGCGACTTGTGGTCGGATGCCAAGCAGTTGCCATGCCAAGCGGTGACGCAGCCAGTCAAGATGCTTTCAATGGTGCAGCTTTAGAACTTTTTGAGAAGTAACGCATTGTCGTGCCTTCTTCACGACTGGGTTGGTGTGTGTGGACCACGTTAATTCCTTAGTGATGTGGACACCGAGGAACTTGAAGCTCTCGACTCGCTCCACTAAGGCCCTGTCAATGTGGATAGTAGATATGGATGGTTAGCTCATACCAGCAGCACAGAAAGGCTCTTATTGCAGTTATTGCAACCAAAGTGGATCTATATTGTATTTACAGGCAGGTTGGTGCCAAAGAGATGTGTAGGACAGCCTTAGGCTCTTCTCCGCCTCTGGAACATTGCTGCATTTTAAATCGGCAGCCTGTACAGTAACAGGGAGGATGCTGCCAGTTCACTTCCTCCATGTCTCACTGTCTGCCAAAGGTCGTTCTTGCCAGGCATCATGCTGCAGAGGCTGATGCTAAACTGTCTTGGGTTTCTCCTGCAGACTGGGAGAAATTCATCACCAGAGCCATTTTCAAGAATTACAGTGAATGACATTTCCAGTCCATAGGCTTGCAATAAATGAGCACACAAGGAATCATTCTTTTAGAGAAATACGTCGGTCACACACAATTTCCACACAGGCATCATCATGTCCACAGAGTTTATGTCGCTAGGCAGCGTAGGCTTTATACATTTGAGAGGAATTTCTAAGTAGCCGTCATTATGCCCAAGCATCAATCATCTGTCTATAACCAGTCATTCCCCTTCGTTTTCAAACACTTTGACATTCAAAGGCGAAGGCAAGTGTTTTGAGTGCCGTTTGTACTTCACGGCATATTCCCTCTCCTTAACAGCTCTGGGTTTTAGAGGTAATAACACAGGACAGTTGGGAGGAAGCCATGCACATATCACACCTCCAAGACCCAACATGGGTATATTTAGATACAACACAAACAATAAGAGCAGGAGAAGGCGTGGTATTGTGTATGGGCTAGTGATTCAACTCTTTCTCTCTCTGGTGCTGAAGTTAAGAGTTGTACAAATAAAATCTTTGGTTGCATTCTCTCAGAGTTCAAATGGCGTACATTTCTGGATAATTGCCTTACAGTGAGAAACTTCATCCATTGTTTCCACTGCATTAACAATGAGCTTTTCCTTGTAATAAACAAAAACAACACGCAGCTGAAGTTCATAAATCAAATCAACTCACAGTTATTATTAACAAAGAAAGGTCTTGTCTGTCAGAGAGCCTGATTAGGCTGAGTTTTCCTCAAATGTTGCAGCTTCATTCAATAATACCCGCAAAACACCAGTCTCAACATCAACAGCCGGGATGCTGGCCTTCTAGGCAGAGTTGCAAAGAAAAAGCCATATCTCAGACTGGCCAATAAAAAGAACACAGAAACTGGACAGAGGAAGATGAGGCTTTTTCTTTGCAACTCTGCCTAGAAGGCCAGCATCCCGGAGTCACCTCTTCACTGTTGACGTTGACTTGTGAGGCGTCTGTTTCTCAAACTAGACACTCTAATGTACTTGTCCTCTTGCTCAGTTGTGCACCGGGGCCTCCCACTCCTCTTTCTATTCTGGTTAGAGCCAGTTTGTGCTGTTCTGTGAAGGGAGTAATACACAGCGTTGTACGAGATCTTCAATTTCTCGAATGGAATAGCCTTCGTTTCTCAGAACAAGAATAGACTGACTGTCACAAGAGGTTGCCGCGAGAGACCAAAACGCTGCGCAGGGATAGTGGCTCGACATATTTATTATAATATGTACTTAATTATATATACTATGTATAAATAAACACAAATGATGAACCACTGAACAAACAATACACAATACAAGAAACGTAATTATCGAAGCACACTTACTGTCACCGTGACTTGCGAAATATACATATAACGATAATGACCCACAACCCAGTATAAAACATACCAACATATGTAGGATCCCTAATTAGAGACGATGCGCTACAGCTGCCTCTAATTAGGGATCCCACACAAACCACCACCAGAAACAGAAAGAATAGAACTGTCAGACTCTGACCATGGCTACATAGAGAAGCAAATGGGCTTCTCTATGGCCAGAGCCTGACACTGACGAGTTTCAGAAGAAAGTGATATGTTTCTGGCCATTTTGAGCCTGTAATGGAACCCACAAATGCTGATGCTCCAGATACTGTCACGTCCAGGCCAACTACATCGACGGTGCTCCTCCCGCCCCGGCGCTCCGGCTCGCCGGTGTCCTAACCACCGGCATGAGGACGATGGCAGCCTTATCCAAACGCCCATCACCTGTTTCACATTACCCTGATTCCTCCCGCCCACACACACACACCGGTTCCCATTCACCCCATTACACTCCCTATGTATGTCTCCCTTCCCCGTGTGTGGGGGTGGATTATTGTTTTGCACTACGTATGTATTAGTTTATTAAAAGTATCGTATTCTATATTCCTTTTGTTTCACCTCCACCTTTTTTACGCCTCGCACACGTTACAGATACTCAACTAGTCTAAAGAAGGCCAGTTTTATTGCTTCTTTAATCAGCACAACAGTTTTCAGCTGTGCTAACATAATTGCAAAAGGATTTTCTAATGATCAATTAGCTTTTTAAAATGATAAACTTGGATTAGCTAACACAACGTGCCATTGGAACACAGGAGTGATGGTTGCTGATAATGGGCCTCTGTACGCCTATGTAGATATTCCATTAAAAATCAGCCGTTTCCATCTACAATAGTCATTTACAACATTAACAATGTCTAAACTGTATTTCTGATCAATTTTATGTTATTTTAATGGACAAAACATTTTCAAGCAGGAAGACTGGTCTGAATGATCATTTAACTTCATCCAGTAAGCATAACATCATTCACTTAGTTTCCTGTTCTGGGAATGAATACAAACGTATCATCATCATCAACATAGCGTCTTCTTCTTCTCTTTCCTATTAGCTGATCTATTCACCTATTTACCTTATAGTCTATTAGCATTCCTCATGTCTGCTGTTTAACCTATGGGCTCACTCTCGCAATTATCACCTTCCTCTCTCTCAACCAACGGGTGTAAATGCATAGGGCTACCTGCCATCACATCATCTGTCTCCAAGGATCTTCCCTCAGAGACGAGGCCATTTCCCAAACTATACTGAACACAAATATAAACGCATGTAAAGTTTTGGTCCCATGTTTCACGAGCTGAAATAAAATATCTTATTTCTCTAAAATGTTGTGCACAAATTTGTTTACATCCCTGTTAGTGAGCATTTCTCCTTTACCAAGATAATCCATCCACCTGACAAGATAATCCATCCACCTGATAATCCATCCACCTGACAAGATAATCCATCCACCTGACAAGATAATCCATCCACCTGACAAGATAATCCATCCACCTGACAAAATAATCCATCCACCTGACAAGATAATCCATCCACCTGACAAGATAATCCATCCACCTGACAAGATAATCCATCCACCTGACAAGATAATCCATCCACCTGACAAGATAATCCATCCACCTGACAAGATAATCCATCCACCTGACAAAATAATCCATCCACCTGACAAAATAATCCATCCACCTGACAAGATAATCTATCCACCTGACAAGATAATCCATCCACCTGACAAGATAATCCATCCACCTGACAACTGTAACTCAGTAAAATCGTAGAAATTGTTGTTCCGTATATTTAATAAAATGTCATATTGCACTCAGTCTTTGTTGTACATTCAGTTAAACCTGTAGTCGACTGAACTACAGAGTGCAAAACAGAGCAGGTTTGGATTTAAAACTAGACTAGTGGAAAATGTGTAGATTCTGAGGAGAATCTGAAAAATAAGACATTTTCCTCAAATTAGCACTATCCTTTCAACAACTGTGACAACACCTCTCTCTTGCTCAGTGGCTGTCACCTATATCAAATGCTGTCGCATAATATACATGACTCATTACATGACTCATTTCACCAACAGAGGGAACCAATTCTATTAGCCCCAGCCCTGTTCCATTCCCTGTACCGCTGTCCTCCTGATGGCTCCTGATGGCTCCTGATGGCTCCTGATGGCTCCTGATGGCTCAACACGGTGTTACACCACAAAGAGATAAAGTGCCTTCTGAAGGCTGAGTCAGCAGCAGAAAAGAGCATTGACTTGACAGCACCAGTTGGGGCCTGGCCAGATGGACTCACGGCCTGGAACTTCCATAGAGCAGCCACAAACACTTTGGCTTGGGTCGTGTTCCTGCTGCCTTAACATCCAGCGTGTAGTGTAGTATTCGTGTTGCTACTTTCACACTTTGGCAATCAACCTTCATATTTATACCCTCCATTGTATCACGGGCCAGGCAAAGTAGTGATCCACTGAGCAGACATCCACTGAGGATGAAGTGGAAACAGAGCTAGTCACCATGAGAAGGTAGAGACAGAGTGAAATGGTCACACAGCCCCTCTTCCCTCCCCTTGTACTGAACCCACTCTTATAATGACAGATAAACATGTGAGTGTTCTTTTCACACACAAACCAAGCAGAGTCTGTAGATTTTACCCTGAGGAGAGGGCGGCCATGTTTCTCTGTTCTGTTTTTCTTTGCCTTTCAAGTACAAATCCCTCATGGCTGCCTTCTCCACAGAATCTGGTCGGTGTGCACAGAGAAAGAAAACATTTATCTTTCTTCTTTAATTTCACCGAGCTCACTGGGCTCCTGGAACGCAGAGGGTTTGAAGATAACCTGGTATACTAAAACAGAAACTTGGGGAATGGGGATATTGAAATCGATCCGACTTGATTGGAGCCGCTGATACCTTCCTGGGTTCCAACGTGTGCTCAGTGAGGCTCAGTTGTGTTGCCAGCAGTAATTTCCCATATTAGCTAGCTAATCCCCAACATGAGCCAGGAATTAAATGGCATTTGATTCTAATGTGTGTTCAGCTCAGATCAAAGTAATTGAATAAGAGGGGAAATACATACTACACCACCGGGAAAAAAATGGACACAATAACCACTGTAGAGAGCGAAAGACGATGATTTGCTATTTACAGGGGGAGTAAAAGCGTGTTAGACAGGCTAGCTAGACGATCGGCACATGTTTACCATAGGTAATGTCTTGCCCAATATTTTCAATTGTATCCATTTTCTCAGACGGAGCAGCTGGGGTTGGCCTTGCGAGTGCAGGGCTGAAGTGGATATAGAGGAATGGAGTGGGCCTCCAGACCAGATGACTAGAGAGGACATGTGCATACATGAACTAGACACCAGCTGCTGCTGGACCCTTAAGAGAGAGACATGGCAGCCAGGTATTCACTGGCGCCAAATGGCCTACCAACTGCCGACAGTTTGTCCTATAAACAGCTCAAAGGAGGACTGCTTCTGATACCCTAAGTTTTCTGTCTGCTTTTATGATTTTAAAAAATACATTCAAGTCCTGTTAATAATAAATCCAGCTTTCGTCATAGTACTGTTTGTCCATCTGTTCAATAGCATTGGAACGTAGCATTATTAGCATCACGTGAGGCTATCACTATTAATATTTCAAACCAAGGCCACAAGTCTGAGTTAATAATGTCGGTTTCCCACGTACTCGGCACTCAACTGAAAACCCATTGGTCAAGTTTTCCCTCTTTGTTCTATTAAGAAAATCTAGTGCATTGAAGAAATAAAAACCCTGGAGTAAATTAGCTTTAATTGCTATTGACATCTGTTTTTTAAAACACAATGTCGGAAGGAAGTAGACTACACTTTGACGGATGTATTTGTAGCAAGGGCACTGCAGAGCTTATAAAAGAACACCAGTTGAGAACACCCCCGGAAAGAATACAACATTTTAGGAAAATATCGAATTGACCACACATAGTTGGCAGCGTCGTAAGAAATACGCTGATCCCCTGCCAGATGACATAGCTACTACTGCACTGCATAGCTGGCAGAAATGCATTTGTGGTGGAGCAAATAGGATTGATCTCAATCATCTCCATAAGGAGGAACGGGAGGAAAGGAGCTGAAAATGTCCTATGTCAAGAGGCAATGCAGCCTTTTCCACGTGTCTAAGTCTAAGATACACACACGCCAAGCCTATCCAGCCGTCTAAACCGCTGCATGCAATGCCCCCCGGACTCCAAAGCTGACTTGTCTTCTTTGAATAACATCAGCAAGGCAGAGAAAATTCTGCCATCCAAGTCAAATGAACACATTTCACATTTCTGACACTTTGGCTCATGATCTTTCACTACATGTGGAGTTTAACTCCTTGCCATATTTTGAAAGCTGCCTTTTCGAGCACCATCATCCACAAACAGTAGATTCCTGTGTGTTTCCTTGACCAAATGCCGTAAAATATATAACTAGAAGTTCTGTAAATGTTTAGTGTTCTTTTCTCGCACTGGTCTGTGAAATGGAACTAATCGTATTGTAATTAGTTGTGTTTTAGCTCTGATAGGATTTCAGGCATTCAATCAATTCCAGGCATATTCCGTTGGACTAGACTCAATGTTTAGCCAGGTGGCGGGACACTTAATCTGCAGAACAGTGATGGTGAATGAGACTTCAAAGTGAGATAACTACACTGAACGAAAATATAAACACAACATGTGAAGTGTTGGTCCCATGTTTCATAACCTGAAATAAAAGATTCCAGAAATGTTCCATATTTGTTTACATCCCTGTTAGTGAGCATTTCTCCTTTGCCAAGATAGTCCATATCAAGAACCTGATTAAACAGCATGCTCCTTACACAGGTGCACCTTGTGCTGGGGACAATAAAAGGCCACTCTAAAATGTACAGTTCTGTCACACAACACAATGCCACAGATGTCTCAAGTTTTGAGGGAGCGTGCAATTGGCGTGGTGACTGCAGGAATGTTCTCTGTTGCCAGATCATTGAATGTTAATTTCTCTATCAAAAGCCGCCTCCAATGTTGTTTTAGAGAATTTGGCAGTACATCCAACCGGCCTCACAACTGCAGACCCTGTGTATGGCGTCGTGTGGGCGAGCGGTGGGGTTATGGTATGAGCAGGCATAAGCTACAGACAACGAACACGATTGCATTTTATCGATGACATTTGAATGCACAGAGATACCGAGACCCCTGAGGCCCATTGTCGTGTCATTCATCCGCCGCCATCACCTCATGTTTCAGCATGATAATGCACGGCCCCATGTCGCAAAAGACCTGTACACAATTCATGGAAGCTGAAAATGTCCCAGTTCTTCCATGGTCTGCATACTCACCAGACATGTCACCCATTGAGCATGTTTAGGATGCTCTGGATTGACGTGTACGACAGCGTGTTCCAGTTCCCGCCAATATCCAGCAACTTCGCACAGCCATTGAAGAGGAGAGGGACAACATTCCACAGGCCACAATCAACAGCCTGATCAACTCTATGCGAACGAGATGTTTTGCCTGCATGAGGCAAAAGATACTGACTGGTTTTCTAATCCACGCCCCTACCCTTATCTTTGACCGACATATCTGTATTCCCAGTCAAGTGAAATCCATAGATTAGGGAATTAATTTATTTCTTTCAACTGACTGATTTCCTCATATGAACTGTAACTCAGTAATATCTTTGAAATTGTTGCATGTTGCGTTTCTATTTGTTAAACATCATTTTATTTTTCCACCAAGCTAATGGATCTTCTGGCTGCGAGCTGTAAATTGGCACACCATCAACCCAGGTGGCATGAAATAGTGCTGACAAGTGCCAATGACAATGACTAACAGACGTGCAAGTGTTGCGTGTAATTCAAACAACTTGAGGCCAGAAATCCAACAGAAACTGTTGCTTGAATGAGAATACGACTGTGGCACGCTATTGATTACATTCGGTTCAATTGCTTTGCAACCAAACGTGTCCTTCAGGTTCTCCATTCCCGTCTATATTTTGAATGAGTCATATTGTATCCATCGTCCAAGTACAAAATACTTCTTCATTTCACAAACAACTGAGTTTGATTCACACCAGATGTGAATCCTGTGTGCGCATCCAAACCATGATCCAGACTGAAATGAGTATATGGGGCTTCTTCACTTTGATCCTTTGAAATGGCCCAACGACCAGACTTGGACTGGGTCATATTCCTCTCTCTCTTCTTCACGAAGACTTTTATCACACAGTTAGTTTACCCTGCCACTGCAGTTGCACAGTTTTGGTGCCAACGCTCCCAGTGCGGTCATTAATCCAGCAGCTGTGTTATACGCTGGGCGAACTTGACCATTGCAGCACTCCAAGCACGGTATTAAAACACGGCAATCAGGCCCGGCCACTCGGCGCTCTGCAGCGTGCGCTTACCACCTTTCAACTGCTTTACAGATCCTGGATGACACACCATTCGCACATCTGACTCAGCTGATGGAGTCATTTTCCAATTCCCTCTGACAAAGAGAGATGGTGGAATGCACTGGAGAGGAACGAGGGACCCACCGGTGGCCCCACTGTACTCCTCACAGACTGCGACCTAAATGGAACCCTATTCCCTTTGTAGTGCACTACTTTGGACCAGGTCCCTATAGTGTACTAAGCAGTGCACCAAATAGGGATTAGGGTGTCATTCGGGACACAACCACAGTCTAAGAGCAGGCAGACATGATTGGGCGAGCAACAGCTTTGTAGCATTGATCTGTAAGACATTGTCTTCCTACTTGGGCAAAGTCTAAAGGCTTTTTCTATTAGATGCGATGAGCTGGTCTCTCCCGGGGCGAATGGCTTTTCCAGATGTTTCTAGTAAGCTCTAATATATGGGTATTATGGGTCCAGTACAGTGAACCTGTCAATGTGGGGGACCCATTGTAATCCTGACTGTGTGTAACCCTACCTAAACCCTGTGATATTGCTAAAACTAACCCCCAATACAACCCTGGGTTTTTACTATGCCCTGTGAGTGGGGTATGTAATGTACAGCTTGCTATGCACATACCTCTACCTGCTAATAGAACTTGAAGTCTTACTTACGGTTGATATCTCTTTTTTTTTCACTAGTTCTCATTTGCAACTGAGACCTGGCCAAGACAAAGCAAAGCAGTGCGACAAAAAACAACAACACAGATTTACACAGTAAACAAACGTACAGTCAATAACACAATAGAAAATCTATATACAGAGTGCAAATGCATGGCAGTTACTTACAGAGGTCCTATCATCGACAATCACAGACCAAATCAACACTGAACAAGAACAAAACCAAAGAGGTTTTCAGCCATGCAACCACAAAGAAAACAAATGATAGCAGACATATTACTGCAGTCTTGCTCCCTGTCCACTCAAAGGCAAGCTATTTATATGAGGGTGGTGTTGAGTAAAACCAGGAGAATTCAGTCCACACTACACGTCAATAAAACACAAACCAGAACCTCAGAGGAACACGCATATCAATGAGGTCATCCACATGATGCTGCTTTCATCACTCCCCCACGAAGCAGAAGCGTGATCTACACACACAACACACACTGGCGTAGCATGTCACGAGTCGGAGCCCAGCATGTCGCACACAGCACATTTACTGGGTCGCTGTGAAAGGTCAGCCCATTAATAATAACTGCAGTCAGTTGGGCTTTCATTGCAATCATGTTTCAGACCGGGCCGGGCCTGGCCAGCTAGCCCTGAGGAGTCATCAACATGGCCGTGCTCAGGCCAAGATACACAGCAGCAGACCAGCTGAGCTGAGGGTCTGAATAAGCCTGGGTCTGGGTCGGTCTGGGCCTGGGCCATATACACTGCACAGCCAGGAGCCCAGTGAGAACTGGGTTGTGTCCCGAATGGCACCCTATTCCCTACATAGCGCACTACTTTTGGTCAGAAGTAGTGCACTATGTAGGGAATAGCTTGCCACTTGGGACGCAACCCTTGAAACGATGGAAACGGTATGAAGAACAAATCTATTATTACCTTGAAGAAGCCAATGGACATTATTATTTGAAAATGTCCTAATCTTTAGAGGGAAACCAGTTAAAAGTAGTTCTGCATAAGAAACCCAATGTGTCGAGTGGATTTGTGAGTCTGAGGTGAGAAAACAATAAAGGATTTTGTTTGCTTTAGCCTCGCTGGTTTGTTATGTTTTGAGAAAGGCTTTGTATTCGTTTCATCAGTAGGCTTCCACTGCCAGTCACACTTAATCACAAGCACGTCGTTCCATGTTATTCAGCTAGGGGTGTGAATGTTTAAACGTTAAAGGTTTAAACGAAGTTCAGATCCTTAACGTTTAAGAAAAATCCCTAACCGATTAAAATCACAGTGCAGTTATCACAAAACATATTTTTCCATGTTATAGCTTAACTAGACGATAGACTATAAAATCCTGGGGAAAGTTGTGTAATTGAAATAAAACCAGAGAGGAAACTTTAGGCTACTGTGGTGAAAAGGAAGAGGAAACTTTAGGCTACTGTGGTGAAGAGGAAGAGGCAAACTTTAGGCTACTGTGGTGAAAAGGAAGAGGCAAACTTTAGGCTACTGTGGTGAAGAGGAAGAGGCAAACCTTATGCTACTGTGGTGAAGAGGAAGAGGCAAACCTTATGCTACTGTGGTGAAGAGGAAGAGGCAAACTTTAGGCTACTGTGGTGAAGAGGAAGAGGCAAACTTTAGGCTACTGTGGTGAAGAGGAAGAGGCAAACTTTAGGCTACTGTGGTGAAGAGGAAGAGGCAAACTTTAGGCTACTGTGGTGAAGAGGAAGAGGCAAACTTTAGGCTACTGTGGTGAAGAGGAAGAGGCAAACCTTAGGCTACTGTGGTGAAGTGGAAGAGGCAAACTTTAGGCTACTGTGGTGAAGAGGAAGAGGCAAACTTTAGGCTACTGTGGTGAAGAGGAAGAGGCAAACTTTAGGCTACTGTGGTGAAGAGGAAGAGGCAAACTTTAGGCTACTGTGGTGAAGAGGAAGAGGCAAACTTTAGGCTACTGTGGTGAAGAGGAAGAGGCATGCAAAACAGGACATAGTGAGATGCAGATTACCAAAACAGGACATAGTGAGATGCAGATTACCAAGACAGGACATAGTGAGATGCAGATTACCAAGACAGGACATAGTGAGATGCAGATTACCAAAACAGGACATAGTGAGATGCAGATTACCAAGACAGGACATAGTGAGATGCAGATTACCAAGACAGGACATAGTGAGATGCAGATTACCAAGACAGGACATAGTGAGATGCAGATTACCAAAACAGGACATAGTGAGATGCAGATTACCAAGACAGGACATAGTGAGATGCAGATTACCAAAACAGGACATAGTGAGATGCAGATTACCAAGACAGGACATAGTGAGATGCAGATTACCAAGACAGGACATAGTGAGATGCAGATTACCAAGACAGGACATAGTGAGATGCAGATTACCAAGACAGGACATAGTGAGATGCAGATTACCAAGACACATGTGCACGGTTCTGCTTGCCCCTCCTCTCTCTCCCTTGCCTGCCACACCGGTCTGCTATTTCTCTTTGCTAATGATGCCAGTGTGTGTTCAGTCTTCAGTCTGTTGCGTGTAGAACATCCTAGGCTATTCATGGCACTGATGTCGCCAGGATACAGAGGCATCTTCGGGCCAGTCTTGTGAGCATGGGGTACTTTTCGTTTCTGAGTGGGTGGGGTTGTTTTTGTCTCATAATATGAAATTACAGTTGGCTACCGGTAGCCTGTACCGATGACCTTTTTCCAGACATAGTTGAATGTGGCCCCTTGAAAGCGCCTGGGCTGTGGCATGTTTGTTTGTCTGTTAGGGTAGGCTACAAAACAGCTTTTTAAATGCCGACATGAAACCTTCTCTGCCGATATTACCTGTCTGTAAAGGAACACCAATTCTGAAGCGGGACTAACGTCCATCGCTAGGCGACCAGAACTGTCAATCAAATAATCTTGAGCTTCAGTGCGGAGCCTGCCTGCCTGCCGCCTGGTCACAGATCACGACATTTAGCACATCTAGCTACCCTACCATAAAAAATAGCATGAACTCCACAGCAGCACATCATTCAGCAGCGTTTATTGTTGTCAGGGTAACAATACCGAACATTCTATGCCGGAGCAGAATTCTACTTTTTGAAAAGGTACTAACACTATTAATGCGGTTTAAATACATTACATAGGATGAAGAAACAATACTCCATAATACTTGACAGAGCGAAGTGATACTATAGGCTGTACTTTTTGTTGGGGGGGGGGGGGGGGGATTGGCGTGGGATGTGTGGGCTCCTCATGGTATTCCTCATGTCTAACTCATTGTTAGAAAAAAGTTTTGTCCAAATTGGACGTTAGGTACTATATTTATTGAATATTATATGAATGCTACAATTTAAAATGGTTTATTTGGATGCAATCAATTAGCTTATTTTCTCAGAGATCGAATTATATTTCAACAAAGGAATGTTGCAGGAATGCTAATCTTATCTGTTTCTAACAGAAACGATTTCTGAACCGTCTGAGATAATGGGTGTCGAAATCCACTTTTTGAGGTGGAACAACCCAAGCACGGTTACTCATTTTAGGCCTAGGCTATACTCTGCCATACTCTCGTGGCTTCCCACATGCTAGAGACACCTTCAGGCTAACTCTGTAGGTGAAAATAAGTGCAGGTAACACTCGTATACCTGTGTAGTGATGCTGTAATTACTACAGTAACAGCATAGTACTTCAGTACGGACACTGAAGTAATATGCTGTTACTATGCTGCTACAACTGTGGTGTGTCCTACTGTATGTGTATACTACTGGTGTGTAGCGTGTTACAGTTATCAGAGAGCGTCTCTTACACCCTGCTCACATTCTTTCCTCCTCAGTCGTCCCTTCTTCAATTACAGTTAAATATTGTGTTGAAAAAGCTTCTTTCCTTCGACAGTGTGATTCTGGCTCTCTGGCACTCTCTTCACCTTATTTGACTTAACCAGGGCTTTTTGGATGCATGTTGACACCAGACCAATCTTGTGGGAAGTGTGCTGAACACCACAGTCTGCACTTTTTAACAGGCTACTTATGAACATGTCTTAACTGCTGGCATCATAAGGCCTTTTAGGCCCATCTGGACACAGAGTCGTACACTGAAAGGACACCTTTCATGAGCAGCAGCCCACCACTGTCTCTCAGCCCATTTTTGTCATGGAGATGAACCATCAGTGAGGAACAGGGTGACACAGCCGATCCTGCAGGGGCGTCTTTAACACAGAGGCTTAATAAGAGGCAGACAGACAGTGGTGCCTTGTAGTGGTCCAGCCCAGCCAGCCCAATGCTTTGTCCCGAATGGTACCCTATTCCCTAAGTAGTGCACCTCTTTTAACTAGGGCCCATAGGGCTCTGGTCAGAAGTAGTGCACTGTATAGGGAATAGGGTGCCATTTGGGACACGGGCCAGCATAAAGCAGTGGAGGAGATTATGAAAAATTCATGAGCGCTCTCCAGTTCCATCCCATGTGACCTTGTGGCTGACAGTGAGTCAGGGCTGAGTGCTCAGAGCGGAGGGAGGTCAGAGGTTAAGGAACTCAAGACACACACACGTGCACGCACACACGCATGTACACAAATACCCTCTCACTCACGCACACACACACAAATTGCCCTCACACACACACTCACTCGCAGGCAGGCACACACACCGCGTCCATGGACAGGACAGGAAATGAGGGAGCAGAACAATACAACAGAAGACTGTTCGAGGTATCCCTTGGAACAACTAACTCTCTCATATCCATGACGAGGTATCCCTTGGAACAACTAACTCTCTCATATCCATGACGAGGTATCCCTTGGAACAACTAACTCTCTCATATCCATGACGAGGTATCCCTTGGAACAACTAACTCTCTCATATCCATGACGAGGTATCCCTTGGAACAACTAACTCTCTCATATCCATGACGAGGTATTCCTTGGAACAACTAACTCTCTCATATCCATGACGAGGTATCCCTTGGAACAACTAACTCTCTCATATCCATGACGAGGTATTCCTTGGAACAACTAACTCTCTCATATCCATGACGAGGTATCCCTTGGAACAACTAACTCTCTCATATCCATGACGAGGTATCCCTTGGAACAACTAACTCTCTCATATCCATTTTCATTTTCTCCTTACATCATGGCTATTACCTCCAGGAGACTCCTGCAGACAGAAATCTCCAAATCGCAATGTTTTCCGCACAAGGCAAAACAACAGAACATTGAGAATCTGCTGAGCCTCCTGGCCACTCCTCTCAATCCCCTGTTCTTGGCAGAGAGAGGTGGACAGGACAGAGGAGTGGTTTCAGTGCCAGTCCGACCCGAGAGAAAGTCAATAGCAAATACTCCAATAGAATGCTCTGGTTGACATGCCTTCCTTCCCTGTGGACTCCTGATGTGGAGTGGTGTTTGAGAGTGTAATCTTGCTCTCTGACACACACACACACACACACACACACACACGCATGTGCAGACTAGCCGGCTCCTGTCCCTGCTTAACTCTGCCATCGTGGGCCCTTATCACGCAGGCAGCCACTTGGGACCCAGCCATCCAACTATCATCTTCACATTACTGCTATGAGTAGCTAATTTGACTTTTTCAGGGGGCAGAGCCGTACTTGACCCCCATGTAATTAGTTTACCACCGAATCCCTGAGACCACCAATTAACCACTGCCATTACACCAGTAACACTGTCTATCATTGGCTGGAGTCACCGTGCCAGTCACATAGTGGAGTCAGTGGACCCATTTAACCAAAACACGATTGGTCCACCAAACCAATATTGGTTTGGGTATTTATTGACCACCTAGCTAGGGAAACACCAGTCCCATTTCCAAATCACTGGGGACCAGGCAGGCAGTCCAGATCACTGGGGACCAGGCAGGCAGTCCAGATCACTGGGGACCAGGCAGGCAGTCCAGATCACTGGGGACCAGGCAGGCAGTCCAGATCACTGGGGACCAGGCAGGCAGTCCAGATCACTGGGGACCAGGCAGGCAGTCCAGATCACTGGGGACCAGGCAGGGAGTCCAGATCACTGGGGACCAGGCATTCAGTCCAGATCACTGGGGACCAGGCAGGGAGTCCAGATCACTGGGGACCAGGCAGGCAGTCCAGATCCAGCACAACAATGATGATTTCTTGATTATAACTGAAGCCTCCATATCAATGGAGTTAATCATTGGAATTTGTGGTAACAATTTATTGTCAGGCAAATTAAATGACCACAATAATTGTTATAATTGGTCAACAACTAGTTATGCAAGAATAAATTATGTCCTACCAAATCAAAGCTGGCTCCTGTCCTTCTTGCCTGTGCCTCCTTGGCTTTGTACAGTAGCTACTTAGCTTTGATAGCCTGATAGCTAGCTTGATTTGCACCGTTTTTAGCATTTTAAGCTAGATAGCTTTAGCCATTAGCCAGTTAGTAGCCAGAATATATTCCGACCCTACGCTTGCTTACAGCTGCACTGAGGTCAGACAGGCTTCCTATTTAGATTAAGAGACCGCGGAGCCGCCCCTACGTATGTCTCAGAAAACGTACCTCAATCCAGGGATGAGAAATGAGTTGTACTGTTATACTTCCAATCTTCTCGGTGTAACAGTTGGGATAACGGGACAATTCCGAATACAACGCATTTCTCATCCCTGGATTGAGATGCATTTTCCGAGACATACTGTATCTGGCGCCGGCTCTGCAGTGTCTTAATCTAAACAGGAAGCTTGTCCAACCCCAGTGCAGCTGTAAGCAAGCGTTGGGTCGGAATCTATTCTGGCTAGTTAGTTAGCTAAGCAACTTGACCATGAGGAAGCAAGCTGACTTTATAGCTAGCTAGCTAGGCTACTCCTTCTTGGTGGACTTGTATGTGATTCATGTCAGTTCTCTTTTGGGGAGATAAATCTAACAGACTAAAATATCTGATCTGTCAGGCTGTGGCCATAGAGAAGCCTTTTGCTTCTCTATAATACCATGGTCAGTCTGACAGATCTATTATTTCTGTTTCTGGTGGTGGTTTGTGGTGGTTTGTGTTGGATCCCTAATTAGAGGCAGCTGCAGTGCATTGTCTCTAATTAGGGATCCTACATATGTTTGTATGTTCCACACCGGGGTTGTGGGTCATTGTATATATGTACGTCTGTTGGATGTATGGAGATGTAGTCAGTGTGTTCTAGTGCGTGAGGTGGATAGTATTGTTATTTTGTTTTGTTAGTTCGTCATTTTTGAAAGTTGTTTATTATTACAACTGAATGTCAAACTACTACTGCGCTGCGCCTTGGTCTCTCACCGTCCCGACTCGTGACATGAACATAGCTTCTCTCCCTTGCACAAATACAGCGGTGTCTGTCACACTCACTTGCACAGCAAACTGCGTGCTGAAACAATGTTGCAAATTCGCTATGAAGAGTGCAAGCTCCAGCCAGAGAGACACGTTTCTCAAATTGATGTATTAAACAATTGCCGGTCGTTTTATTATTTCCACGGCCATTAGTTTTCCATAATTGTCAGTAAAGGATTAGGAAATGACCCGTCCCTCTTCCTAACCCTCTCAAAAACAGCACTATTTACGTCTGTCACATCATGATAATGCTCAAATCTGATGGCTACAGCTGGCAACTATTTGGTTGTAACCCCTGAGGTCTTTTCAAGCTTACACTCTCAGGTATGCATGCCATCTTCAATCTCAGAGACCTTGCTATATTTCCCATCTAGAGTTTACAAAATGCTTGAGTTTATGGACAAGAGAGGGACATAAAAGGAACAGGCCTACCCACTTGAGTGGATATAACATATGTTAAACTAGGCGGCAGAGAAGGGGTGAACGGGTGGTCTAAGCTGGTTGCTGTGGCTACGTCGCAAATAGAACCCTATTCCCTATTAGGGATGTGACAAATGTAATAATATTAGCGTTTAAAAACAGCATTTTTTTTATTGTTTAATTGATAAGAAAAAAATCTTTAAATTATATATGAATTCACAATGCAGATATGGTCCTGCATATGACAGCTAGGGATGCAGTTCCATCACCTTACTGCTGTCCCCCAACCCCAGACCTCCTCTACCACTGGCAAAGGCTGCATATCAACTGCAATCATTTCTGTAATCAGCGCTGTGATTTTCGAACTCCGTCCCTTCTTCCGTGTGAAGAGCCTGTCTAATGTCTGTTGTTGGGGGCCTGCACTGCTGCCAGCAACGCTTTGGGTCTCACGGTTTCTCCCTTTCAGATGGTTAAGCATTGCACTAGTATTGCCCCTGTAGCTCAAAAATGAAAGCCTCTAAAGCCCAACAACCGACATCCACTCCTGATGAAGACTGCTGTTACGTCATTAGACTATTTATCAGAATAAACACAGACGCTGTCCTTAGGGAATTGCTTCGAATGCTTTGTCAATTTCTCTAAAAGCCTTTATATTCCAGCAGCAATGGATCAGCTAATGAGGTCTCCCTGTATGACCCTCTCAGGCTAATCAACCAGCCCACCCTCAACAACACACATGCAACATATGGTTCGACATGAGCGGTAAGGAGCCTGCTGGTTTTAGGAGTCGGGGACATCCCTCTTTCACCCTCTCCGTCTCTCCCTCCTCCACGTCAGATCATGACTCAATAATCCTCACAAATCTTCTCTCACTCTCTCTATTACCTCAGTGGTTTACGTCGGCCAATTAGCCATCTGCTACCCTGGTGGCACGGTGCAGTGCAGTATAGACTGAGCCTGGTGCTTCTGGCTGGCTGGCTGCCAGAGGGGAGAGGGGACGGGGAGAGAGGGTTCAGTACACACCCATTGTTCCAGCTGACAGTGGGGGCATCAGAGACCATTGTCCCCCCCCGTCCACCCCCCACGCTAGTCTACTCAAGCAGAATACAGCACAGCCGCCATTAACTACCGGGGCCAGGCCTGTCAGTGTGGTACCACTACCAGGAAGAGGGGGTTGCCCGGCTATGCAGTACCCAGGCCAAGGCTTGTCTCTCAGCCAGCCTCTAAGACCGTAGGGACACCATAACGCCATTCAGTCAGCAGTGTTTCATTGTCTTTCATGTGCCAAGATCACAACACACTGGCCTGCATTGTTTATGTTTGGTCAGAGCCGATGTGCAGGGGGTGGGTAGGCCTATACTGACTCAATTGTCATTGACATTAAATTATCATTGTAACAATTTGTTACTTTTAAATTGTATAGGTCTATTACTAAGGGGGAAATTAAGTGAAAAACATAACAAAACAAAGCAAAGTGATCTGTGTGAAATAATGTAAACACTGGGGATCCAATTAAACTGAGATGTTTTATTTATGCATGTGCCGTGCCACGCATGAATCACGTGACAACGCATGGGATTCCTCATTTGCAGTACCATGATATAATCCAACTACGTGGAGCGATCCAGGGTTAACCTTAACTTTTAAATTAAATGTGACTGTGACAATAAACATCAGAACCTGAGCCTACCTGTCCAGCCCAGGCAGCCGTTCTGTCATTGAGTGCGTCCCAAATGGCACCTTAATCCTCATATAGGTAGTTCACTGGCTCCCTGAGAGGGAGCAGGTCCTATATCACACAGTGAAGTGGAAAATTAAAAAGGTCCTGGGGGCATTAGGGGTCAACCAGCTGCCCTAGCAGATTTGAGCAAGCTGTGTGACTACACTCTCATCTTTAGCACCAACACACTGGCCAGGGCTTTTAATAATGAATTGAGCTGACCCTCTACAACGACCAATAGCCACTAAGGAACTGTGTAAATATAATTTTGATACAAAATGTAGGTCTAATCGTGTTATCAATTAATTTGGTTAATAAGGTTACTTCATATTCACAATGTCGGAAGGTCCAATCAGCTAAAGTAGACCGTTTCAACCCAGCTGCTCTGGAGTTTCTTCTCAGCTTGACTGATTTCTTGCAGACTGAAATGCTAAAGCAAATTGGATATTAATCCACGAGCTTGCCTCTGTCAATCTCCAGCAATTATTATCTGGACTGATGATGGCCCTTGCTCTGCTAGGGAACTACTATTTAAAAGCCAAGAGCAGCAGCCGAAATTACCCAGCAAAGTGATTGCCATGGCTACCAATTACATATAATCAAAAAGGCAGACAGAGGGAGAAATACAGTTCCACACGGCCCTCTGATTACTTTATGAGCCTTGCAGGCAAAGAGGCAAAGACCTATGCCATGTACACAAGAAAGTGCTTCCACTCTGAATCCACTTTACAAAGAGGGGTGAATTAAAGGTTAAAGGTGAAAGGTTAATCTACCTCGAACCTCTGAATAAGCAGGCATGGAGTCTCCTGTGAGGCTCAGGACATAAACCCACTTTAGCGCTCTTTCAGCCGGCCGTTGTGAATGGATTACTGCTCATTCAGCCACATAATGTCTTTCTCTCACAGGGTAAACACCCACTCCTGGTTGGTGCTGTGGTTGAGTGGGACCAGGCGAGGGGCCTTTCATGGTTTATGGTCTCTAACCCTGCCTGCCCCCAGGGTAGGGCCTGCCACGGTGTATCAATACAACTATCAATGATAGATTGTGGTTGAATAAACAGGAGCCGATTCCCTCTTTTGGTCTCCACTGTACCACCACAGCAAAGTCATATTCCTTGCCAGTGGCTTTTACAGATCTCGCCATCTGTGAGTCATTTCAATTCCATCTTGGGCTAGAAGAAGAAAAGGCTAGTGCTGCTATGGTGTGGTTCAATAGACCTTGACACCAAAGGCACAATGCATCTGGGCCGGGGCGCCACTTTTCCCCCAGCTAGTGTTTTGTCAGCCTTCCTGGTTCTCGTCTGCTCTCCACCCTCAGTGGCGGATGCCTTAAAACAGTGAGAGCCTCTCCAGTATGACCTTCTGAGGGAAGAGGAAGAGAGGGCCTCCTCCCTATAGTGCACTACAAAGCCCTATTGGCCCTGGTCAAACAGTGCATTATATAGGGTGCCATTTGGGATGCAGGCCTAGTCTTTTGCCCATCTCTAACAACCACTTATCCCACTGATTAAGCTCTGAATGGAGATACAGATTTTTACGTGAGATGAGAACGTACTTCGTAGTGCGTGTGTGGCGGCAGAGCTGGGTGTGATTCCCATGCACTAGACTAGAGTGAGATGGAGAGGCAGGGTGTGTCCCCCTTCTCCAGTAGAGCGTGCTGAACGTGTGTGACACACATTCAGCAGGCTGCTCAGGGATACATATTGTGCAGAGGCACTAAACACGACCAGTGTCAGACTGCCAGGGTTGTCCCTGAGAAACTGCCTGACGGATACAGGCACTCGTTTAACATTAAGCAGTCCAGGGTGCGTATACTCTACTTTATGAATGGCATGAAATCGTAAGAACATCTCAAGCTGTTTACTAACACATACTGTATATTTGTGTGTGTGTAAGTCATTAGTTCATGGTCTTGCAATGAGTGTATGAGGGTCAATATCCAACCAACTTTATACACTTTCCACTCCCCATACAGCCTAATAAAACATGAATATACCAAATATGACATAATTCTACAGATTTAATCAATTCAGTGTTTACAGTGTGAGTTAATACCAATGATTGTGAATACCACACTCTCTGGACTTGAGCACTGGTACCTAAGCCTAGGAACTCACATAAACCAAGTGGGGCTATGAATGAGATAGACTTGCCATAGGTTCAACACAATAGCCTACCCCAAACAACACTGAATGTATCGAAACGTTTCACTTCAAAATAAGGAAATGGTTTCAAATACTGTACTTTCATCCTACCTGTTTTGAAAAACGCATCCGTATCGGAATCATTTGGTCCCTCCTCGGCTCCTTCGGCTGAATTCATGTTTTCTCCTTGAGGATGTCAGAGACAATGTAACGCGGAATATATCCAGTGATTACTCTAACCAAATCAGTGCAAGAGCTTCTTCATGTTCTTGGCTTCTTTGTCACAGCTGTTCGCTTTCCAGTCCTAGGTTCCCGTCATTGTTACAAGCTCCAAGGAGCAGGTCTGTATTTGCGCTCTATTGTTTCAAACCGACCTCCTCCTCTCGCAGCCCCGGCGCGTGTGACACAATGAAGATACCGTAAGACTGCAAACGGGCAGAACACCGGGTTTACTCTAAACACCCCACGTCTTGAGTATAATATAGCCAGAGCAGCTGTAGCCTACAAAGACAAGGCATCAGCATATGGTTGCATTACAACGGTTTCTTGGCAGTTCATTCTAGTGATGTCACGAAATCTGCATAATGGAACTGGTCTGGCTATAAACAATAAAATAAAAAAGCATCAACATCGTTGTTACATTTATGTTTTCAGAAAAAAATATCATAATAGTAGGCTAATGTCCGTATCTTCCCGTAAATCCATTGCCTTTTTATTGATTGTAAAATCAACTAATCGCGCAGATACAAGCTGTATCAGCAGGGTGTATTTCTAACAATAGGTCAGAAACTGACCCCTCCTCACCCTCCTCCGCCCCTAAACACACCACCCCTAAACACACCGCCCCTAAACACACCGCCCCTAAACACACCACCCCTAAACACACCACCCCTTAACACACCACCCCTAAACACACCGCCCCTAAACACACCACCCCACACCACCCCTTAACACACCACCCCTAAACACACCACCCCTTAACACACCACCCCTAAACACACCACCCCTAAACACACTCCTTTCCCTTTTCACTTAATTACTGTTGAGTCAAGTGCTCGTTCTAGAGAAAGTTGATACAAGAAGCCATGCAACTAAATATAATTACTTTCTACAAACCTGTTTTTTGGGGAGTAACAAAATATACAAATTAAACCTGCCAAGGATCATGACTAGAAACAAACTGATTTGCTCATCTATTGGCCTAGTCTCCTGTTATTCAAAAGCACTATTCTTAATCAGGTTGATGCCTTCTATCGAGAGATATCTCATCAAATGGGAGGCAATTCGCTATGGATGCACATGGGGATTTTCCCAAAAGTTATTCCTTGACATTAAGTAGCCTTCCCCAAACATGAAAGAAGATGAAAGTTAAGGTTCGCTGTTGATATTTCATTAGGCTTATTCAAATAATAAAGGCAATCGCGTTCAATGTGGCACTGTGGTCGTCTGTGTGCTAGATAGAAAGCTACACATGTCCCTCTGGTGGCAGCCTAGTGTTTTCTGTAGAACACCGTAATGACAGCGCAACTAGAGAACGTCACGCTGACGGCGTTACTTGGTTGCAAACCTGGCAGGTTTTCGTTTAAAAATAAACGATCTGAACAGAAACGGAGAAAAGTTATACTAGATTTGTTTTCTTTCTTGGGACAGAGCTAAAAGAGTTCAAGTAAGTTTATTTATTTTCTCTTATTTATCAGGTGTTGACTATGTTGGAATTCATACCTATGTGGGAAAACATACCTGTGCTCACTGGCAGAAAAGCACATTGTATTGTTACCACTAAAGCTATTGTTAGTCCTGAAACATATAATGTAGAGGAAAACAATATGGGGCTTAACGTTACATTTTCTATCAAGGCAAACTTGAAGAACAGAGGAATTAACTTCTTGATAAATCACCTTTAGGGTGTCACAAAAAAACTATAAAAAACATGGAACATCATTAAATTAAATAACAGCATAATGAAATGATATAGAGGTGTGAACATGAAGTATAAGAATACTGAAAAGTTAATAAAATGCCTCTCTCTCTACCCCCCTCTCTCTCTCTCTACCCTTCTCTCTCTACCCTTCTCTCTCTACCTCTCTCTCTCTCTCTCTCTCTCTCTCTCTACCTCTCTCTCTCTATCTCTCTCTCTCTCTCTCTCTCTCTCTCTACACCTCTCTCTCTCTACCTCTCTCTCTCACTCTCTACCTCTCTCTCTCTCTCTCTCTCTACCTCTCTCTCTCACTCTCTACCTCTCTCTCTCTCACTCTCTACCCCTCTCTCTCTCTCTCTCTCTCTCTCTCTCTCTCTCTCTCTCTCACTCTCTACCCCTCTACCCCTCTCTCTCTCTCTCTCTCTCTCTCTCTCTCTCTCTCTACCCCCCTCTCTCTCTCTCTCTCTCTACCCCCCTCTCTCTCTCTCTCTCTCTCTCTCTCTCTCTCTACCCCTCTCTCTCTCTCTCTCTCTCTCTCTCTCTCTACCCCCCTCTCTCGCTCTCTCTCTCTCTACCCCTCTCTCTCTCTACCCCTCTCTCTCTCTGCCCCTCTCTCTCTCTCTGCCCCTCTCTCTCTCTCTGCCCCTCTCTCTCTCTCTCTGCCCCTCTCTCTCTATCTCTCTACCCCCCTCTCTCTCTCTCTCTCTACCCCCCTCTCTCTCTCTCTCTCTACCCCCCTCTCTCTCTCTCTACCCCTCTCTCTCTCTCTCTCTCTCTCTACCCCCCTCTCTACCTCTCTCTCTCTCTACCTCTCTCTCTCTCTGCCCCTCTCTCTCTCTCTGCCCCTCTCTCTCTCTCTGCCCCTCTCTCTCTCTCTGCCCCTCTCTCTCTCTCTACCCCCCCCCCCTCTCTCTCTCTCTCGCTCTCTCACTCTCTACCCCTCTCTCTCTCTCTCTCACTCTCACTCTCACTCTCTCTCTCTCACTCTCTCTCTCATGACGTAACAATATACATGTTGCCAAAGCTTATTTTGGAGATTTACAATGTGAACATTTATAATAATAAACAAGGTTTAAAATAATAATACATTGAACAATAACAATGGTTGGTCTGTCAGAAACCGTCCCTCATCTTATGACAGGCAGCAATGTAGTGTTCTGCCAACCCACAGCTCTCTGTTCCTCCCCCAACAGGACAGGTAGCCTCTCCTCATCAGAGAGGGCTTTGAAACCTTGAATAAGGGTTTAACATTTGGGGAAATGACACTCTCTGATTGTTTTATATGTTTGACATTTAGTCAGGAAGTGCAGCTCTGTCTCTGGTTCTGCTGTGGTGCAGTGGTTACACAGCCTTTCCTCTACAGGGAGCCAGGTTTTCCTGTGTCTATCCTTCTCAATGGCAAGGCTGTGTAACCACTGCACCACAACAGAACCAGAGACAGAGCTGCATTTCCTGACTAAATGTCAAACATATAAAGCAATCAGAGAGTGTCATTTCCCCAAATGTCAAGGTTTTGATCAGTAACCATGGTCAAATACAGTGGGGAGAACAAGTATTTGATACACTGCCGATTTTGCAGGTTTTCCCACTTACAAAGCATGTAGAAGTCTGTAATTTTTATCATAGGTACTCTTCAACTGTGAGTGACGGAATCTAAAACAAAAATCCAGAAAATCACATTGTATGATTTTTAAATAATTAATTTGCATTTTATTGCATGACATAAGTATTTGATACATCAGAAAAGCAGAACTTAATATTTGGTACAGAAACCTTCGTTTGCAATTACAGAGATCATACGTTTCCTGTAGTTCTTGGCCAGGTTTGCACACACTGCAGCAGTGATTTTGGCCCACTCCTCCATACAGACCTTCTCCAGATCCTTCAGGTTTCGGGGCTGTCGCTGGGCAATACAGACTTTCAGCTCCCTCCAAAGATGTTCTATTGGGTTCAGGTCTGGAGACTGGCTAGGCCAATCCAGGACCTTGAGATGCTTCTTACGGAGCCACTCCTTAGTTGCCCTAGCTGTGTGTTTCGGGTTGTTGTCATGCTGGAAGACCCAGCCACGACCCATCTTCAATGCTCTTACTGATGGAATGAGGTTGTTGGCCAAGATCTCGCGATACATGGCCCCATCCATCCTCCCCTCAATACGGTGCAGTCGTCCTGTCCCCTTTGCAGAAAAGCATCCCCAAAGAATGATGTTTCCACCTCCATGCTTCACGGTTGGGATGGTGTTCTTGGGGTTGTACTCATCCTTCTTCCTCCAAACACGGCGAGTGGAGTTTAGACCAAAAAGCTCTATTTTTGTCTCATCAGACCACATGACATTCTCCCATTCCTCCTCTGGATCATCCAGATGGTCATTGGCAAACTTCAGACGGGCCTGGACATGCGCTGGCTTGAGCAGGGGGACCTTGCGTGCGTTGCAGGTTTTTAATCCATGACGGAGTAGTGTGTTACTAATGGTTTTCTTTGAGACTGTGGTCCCAGCTCTCTTCAGGTCATTGACCAGGTCCTGCCGTGTAGTTCTGGGCTGATCCCTCACCTTCCTCATGATCCTTGATGCCCTACGAGGTGAGATCTTGCATGGTGCCCCAGACCGAGGGAGATTGACCGTCATCTTGAACTTCTTCCATTTTCTAATAATTGCGCCAACAGTTGTTGCCTTCTCACCAAGCTGCTTGCCTATTGTCCTGTAGCCCATCCCAGCCTTGTGCAGGTCTACAATTTTATCCCTGATGTCCTTACACAGCTCTCTGGTCTTGGCCATTGTGGAGAGGTTGGAGTCTGTTTGATTGAGTGTGTGGACAGGTGTCTTTTATACAGGTAACGAGTTCAAATAGGCGCAGTTAATACAGGTAATGAGTGGAGAACAGGAGGGCTTCTTAAAGAAAAACTAACAGGTCTGTGAGAGCCGGAATTCTTACTGGTTGGTAGGTGATCAAATACTTATGTCATGCAATAAAATGCAAATTCATTATTTAAAAATCATACAATGTGATTTTCTGGATTTTTGTTTTAGATTCCGTCTCTCACAGTTGAAGTGTACCTATGATAAAAATTACAGACCTCTACATGCTTTGTAAGTAAGAAAACCAAATACTTGTTCTCCCCACTGTAGTTAGCCACGGTGTACTGTCGATTTAGGGCCAGATAGCACTGCATTTTGCTTTGTGTTTCCCAATAAGTAATGTTGTTTTGTTTTGACTGTGTTGTAATTTGGTTTGATCTGATTGATTGGATGTTCTGGTCCTGATGCTTCAGTGTGTTAGTAGAACAGGTTTGTGAACTCAGCCCCAGGACCAGCTGGATGAGGGGACTCTGTTCTTCAGTGTGTTAGTAGAACAGGTTAGTGAACTCAGCCCCAGGACCAGCTGGATGAGGGGACTCTGTTCTTCAGTGTGTTAGTAGAACAGGTTAGTGAACTCAGCCCCAGGACCAGCTGGATGAGGGGACTCTGTTCTTCAGTGTGTTAGTAGACCAGGTTTGTGAACTCAGCCCCAGGACCAGCTGGATGAGGGGACTCTGTTCTTCAGTGTGTTAGTAGACCAGGTTTGTGAACTCAGCCCCAGGACCAGCTGGATGAGGGGACTCTGTTCTTCAGTGTGTTAGTAGAACAGGTTAGTGAACTCAGCCCCAGGACCAGCTGGATGAGGGGACTCTGATCTTCAGTGTGTTAGTAGAACAGGTTAGTGAACTCAGCGTCAGGACCAGCTGGATGAGGGGACTCTGTTCTTCAGTGTGTAGTAGAACAGGTTTGTGAACTCAGCCCCAGGACCAGCTGGATGAGGGGACTCTGTGCTTCAGTGTGTAAGGTGAACAGGTTAGTGAACTCAGCCCCAGGACCAGCTGGATGAGGGGACTCTGTTCTTCAGTGAGTTAGTAGAACAGGTTTGTGAACTCAGCCCCAGGACCAGCTGGATGAGGGGACTCTGTTCTTCAGTGTGTTAGCAGAACAGGTTTGTGAACTCAGCCCCAGGACCAGCTGGATGAGGGGACTCTGATCTTCAGTGTGTTAGTAGAACAGGTTTGTGAACTCAGCCCCAGGACCAGCTGGATGAGGGGACTCTGTTCTTCAGTGTGTAGTAGAACAGGTTTGTGAACTCAGCCCCAGGACCAGCTGGATGAGGGGACTCTGTTCTTCAGTGTGTTAGTAGAACAGGTTAGTGAACTCAGCCCCAGGACCAGCTGGATGAGGGGACTCTGTTCTTCAGTGTGTTAGTAGAACAGGTTAGTGAACTCAGCCCCAGGACCAGCTGGATGAGGGGACTCTGTTCTTCAGTGTGTTTGTAGTTTTCCTCTGGACATGTAGGAGAATCTTACAGAACTCTGCATGCAGGGTTTCAATGGGGTGTTTGTCCCATTGGGTGAAATCTTGTTTTGCAAGTGGACCCCACACCTCACTGCCATAAAGTGCAATTGGTTCAATGACACATTCAATTCGTTTTAGCCAAATTTTTATAGGTATTTAAATTTGAATGTGTTTTTTAATGGTGTAGAATGCCCTGCTTGCTTAATCTCTCAGTTCATTCACTGCATCATTAAGGTGTCTAGTTGAGCTTATTTTTTAACCTAAGTAATTGTAGTGTGTGCAGTACTCTATATATATTTAAACCTAAGTAATTGTAGTGTGTTGTCAGGCTCTGGCCATAGAGAAGCCTATTTGCTTCTCTATGTAGCCATGGTCAGAGTCTGACAGGTCTATTCTTTCTGTATCTGGTGGTGGTTTGCGTTGGATCCCTAATTAGAGGCAGCTGCTGCGCATTGTCTCTAATTAGGGATCCTACATAGGTTTGTAATTTTCACACAGGGTTGTGGGTCGTTGTCGTATGTTTCGCAGTCACGGTGACAGTAAGTGTGCTTCAGTTGTTACGTCCGTTCATTCGTGTCTGTTTTGGTGATATATCACCAAAATCACAATTTTTTCAGTTTTAACCAAATGTGATATTTACCAATTTTGAGAGGATCAATTAGGTTTTGTAGTTGGGATTTGTACCAAATGATGAATCCTCCAGAGTCTCTGCCTCTACAGAGCTGTGTTTCTGTGAGGGCAC
Organism: Thymallus thymallus; assembly: GCA_023634145.1. Lineage (NCBI taxonomy): Eukaryota > Metazoa > Chordata > Actinopteri > Salmoniformes > Salmonidae > Thymallus > Thymallus thymallus. The sequence goes on along the minus strand of CM042407.1, from coordinate 1,755,861 downwards.
AATTACCTCTCTATAGCCGGTGGGACAGTGAGTGACAATGTCTGCCTTACACCTTGTCTCCTGTAGAATGATGACGTCAATCTCTTCAGTCCAAAGGTTGATGAGTTTAGGCCCTGAATGTTCCACGTGGTAACTGATAGGGATTTCATGTTGCAAAAAGAAAAATAGCACAGTTAGAAGTAACAGTAACTATTAACTACTAAGTTGTTAAGAGTGAGATAAACAGGATAACATCATTTGTTATGTTACATACATACATACATACATACATACATACATACATACATACATACATACATACATACATACATACATACATACATACATACATACATATATACATATATAACTATTCATTGGAACAAGTAAACTTTTAGTACAATAGGTGTGTGTGTGTGTGTGTGTGTGTGTGTGTGTGTGTGTGTGTGTGTGCGTGTGTGTTTACGCGTTTAGTGCAGATGTATTGGAGGATCTGTTTAATCTCACTCAATCCTGCTGTCCTGAAGGCCTCCGCGTAGCTGCATTGGTCCTGCTGTTGTGTCCTGAGGGGGGCCAGGTACGGGCCAGGGGGCTTCCTCTCTGGTCTGGTAGAGGTGGTGGTCTGGTGCGGGGTAGTAGGCTGGGCCCGGTCCAGTCTGGCTAAGCCAATGGAGGTAGTGATGCTCTGGTGGTGGGTGGGAGGCTGCTCCTTTAGCTCAGTAATCCATAACTCTAACAGATGGTGGTGTGTTCATGGCTCTGGTGGTCGTAAGCAGGCAGGGGGGGTGCAGACCTGTTGTGTGCGTCTGGGCCTGGTCTCCTGCTGTTGGAGTGCCTGAGGTGAGGGGAGAGGTCGGGCTGCTGTCCGGGTCCTTTTTTGGTTTCCGCTATTTTCCTTAGGGTGGGGAAGTCCTGCACAAAAGAGCTGAGTGCCTCACTACCCTGGACCATGACAGTGCCGTTCTGGTAGATGTTGACCGTCAGAAACCTGTTTTCATTGTCCTTTTCACTGTCCTCAAAAATATGGATTTGCCTTCCCTTGCAGATGCCTTTCTTTGTCATATAGCTGAAATGACTCTCTCTCTCTCTCTCTCTCTCTCTGAACACCTTTAGCACCCTCTGTGTTCCCAGACATGTCTAAGCCTAATTCAAGTGGATCTAACAGGGGATGCAGTCACACTGGAATGAGTGTTCATATTCCACAAGAGTTGCCAGACTTCCTGCTACAATTCACCAAAGATGCCATCAGAGCTCAGCCAGAGGATATCATTGAGTATTCCACTGCGTGAGTTAAAAAAAACACTTGAAGGAACAGATGCTTCTTTGCATTCCAGCATTTCACTGCATGGCACCATATTTAATTGTGAACACACAGTGACGGAGGTTTCAAAGCCCATACTATTTTGTTTGTGTAGGTACTTCACAGCTATGGCGAAAGGACAGCCTTTTTTAGTGAAACCAAATCCTGAAACCAAACGGGAACTGACAAATGAGATATTGAGAATTCTACATTCCCAGGTATAATATCTGCTGCCATTTCTTGATGTATTATTTGAGTATACTTTCAGTTAACAAATTATGATAATGACGATCAAAGCAACACAGGTTAGGCCTACTAACCTGGAATCCTTTTAAAATCTATCTTCCAGTTATCTGAAAGGGGGACTGTTACACAGTTGGAGATAGGGCTCATATGGAAAAGTTTGAATATGCCAGAGAATACCTTGAACCATATCCTTTCAATGGGAAAGTTTGGTGAAGAAATTGAATGGAATAAATTGTTTGCTTCATGTTGCAGTTATCTTGGAAAGGTAAATAATATTTACTAAATATAAATGCATTCAACATGTCATTTCTTGTGTCATATCAATGTAGACTGTACATCCCTCACAGCGCAAATAAAGTCTCCCTTGAGAAAGAGGTCTTCTGAGCTCAATGGGACTTCCTAGTTAAATAAAGATTAACTGTATTCAACAGAAAGTCACCCTCTTAATCCGTCTCTTGACAGAATGTCAAAGATGCCTTGACTCAGGCCTGCTACATAATGAACTGTGACGCCAACTGTAAGCCTCCAGATGCATGCGTGTCCTTTGAAACCTTCCGGTTTCTCTATACCTACCTGGCAGCTGGGAATGAGAACATCTCACAGACGCAGATTGACAGAGTTCTCGGATATCTGCAAAAGAGAGCGTGAGAACAAGGCATTTATTACACCTCGATAGATAGGGTTTGAAGATGCATTCACATCACTGCTCAGTGTAAAGTCCTATTATCGAGTCATTTTGCAATCATTATAAATTCCTTATTTTCTCTGACTCCTGTTTTGTTTCTCACAGGAACTTGAACAAGGGTGTGGTGAAAGTGTCAGACTTCATCAACAATCGCAAATTGCGTCTGGATCCAACTGACTGATTCATCTTTACAGGCTGTCAATCAGGTCCCATTGTAGTGGAAATAAATGTGATTCTATTTAACTTAGACTCTTAAGTAATACTTTTTTCTGCTTTACATTGACTGCTAAAACATTGATCTTACAGTATGTGGTAAATTTTCACCATTCTTAGTACCAAACTCCAAATTGGTCTCAATGAAAGACTCTTTCATTCAAAACCTGTCATTGTGCATTCATTTGGATTGTAAACATCTCTCACCACACAACCATTGATTCAAAATATATGTTTATTGTGAAATGTAATGAGAATATTGGTTTAATCACCAAACCACAACATAATGATATATTTTTATTTAGTCGTTTTAACTACCAGTTAATCTAATAGCAAACAATGCAAGATACATGTTTTAAAATCGCCCCTAGAAGTGCTGACAGTATTGCACTGTAAATGACAGTTTTCACATTAGGCAACACACCTCCTCTACAACCATTCATGCACATTTTAAAAATATATTTTTCAGATATAATTACAACATAAGTGTACTGTCTGTAATCAAATGTAAGAAATGAAATGAAACAAATAAAATGAATGAAAATAAAACATAACGTTTAACACGCATTAATTTGCATAAATCCTGTCTTGTCTTGAGACAAGCTTGACATTGGTCTGCATTGGCTTCGATGCATGCCTCCTCCGTGGCCAGAGGGAGGGTGGTAGGATCATGGGGATGGTGATCATACCCCGTCCATAATTCCTCGATAGGGTTGCAGGTAGAGGGTAATGAATCTGCCTGACCCACCTCTGCGTGGTGGAATCTGACATTGTCCCACACAATGACATAGGTGACCCCTTGACCTTGACAGGCCTGCTCAATTTCATTGAGGACCACAGTGAGGTGTGCAGCGTTGTAGGATCCGAGTAATGGCCTACGTCCTACCACCCCATCTTCAGAGATGGCTGCGCACATGGAGATGTTTCCTCCACGATGAGGTTCCACCGCCTCCGCGTTGAAGCCCCGCTTCATCAATAAATATGTATATACTTGTTGTGAAGTAGCATGTGCATCAAATAGTAACAGTATATAGTGCTGTACCTGAACATACTAATAGTAACAGTAATACAGTATATAGTGCTGTACCTGAACATACTAATAGTAACAGTAATACAGTATATAGTGCTGTACCTGAACATACTAATAGTAACAGTAATACAGTATATAGTGCTGTACCTGAACATACTAATAGTAACAGTAATACAGTATATAGTGCTGTACCTGAACATACTAATAGTAACAGTAATACAGTAAATAGTGCTGTACCTGAACATACTAATAGTAACAGTAATACAGTATATAGTGCTGTACCTGAACATACTAATAGTAACAGTAATACAGTATATAGTGCTGTACCTGAACATACTAATAGTAACAGTAATACAGTATATAGTGCTGTACCTGAACATACTAATAGTAACAGTAATACAGTATATAGTGCTGTACCTGAACATACTAATAGTAACAGTAATACAGTAAATAGTGCTGTACCTGAACATACTAATAGTAACAGTAATACAGTATATAGTGCTGTACCTGAACATACTAATAGCAACAGTAATACAGTATATAGTGCTGTACCTGAACATACTAATAGTAACAGTAATACAGTATATAGTGCTGTACCTGAACATACTAATAGTAACAGTAATACAGTATATAGTGCTGTACCTGAACATACTAATAGTAACAGTAATACAGTATATAGTGCTGTACCTGAACATACTAATAGTAACAGTAATACAGTAAATAGTGCTGTACCTGAACATACTAATAGTAACAGTAATACAGTATATAGTGCTGTACCTGAACATACTAATAGTAACAGTAATACAGTATATAGTGCTGTACCTGAACATACTAATAGTAACAGTAATACAGTATATAGTGCTGTACCTGAACATACTAATAGTAACAGTAATACAGTATATAGTGCTGTACCTGAACATACTAATAGTAACAGTAATACAGTATATAGTGCTGTACCTGAACATACTAATAGTAACAGTAATACAGTATATAGTGCTGTACCTGAACATACTAATAGTAACAGTAATACAGTATATAGTGCTGTACCTGAACATACTAATAGTAACAGTAATACAGTATATAGTGCTGTACCTGAACATACTAATAGTAACAGTAATACAGTATATAGTGCTGTACCTGAACATACTAATAGTAACAGTAATACAGTATATAGTGCTGTACCTGAACATACTAATAGCAACAGTAATACAGTATATAGTGCTGTACCTGAACATACTAATAGTAACAGTAATACAGTATATAGTGCTGTACCTGAACATACTAATAGTAACAGTAATACAGTATATAGTGCTGTACCTGAACATACTAATAGTAACAGTAATACAGTATATAGTGCTGTACCTGAACATACTAATAGTAACAGTAATACAGTATATAGTGCTGTACCTGAACATACTAATAGTAACAGTAATACAGTATATAGTGCTGTACCTGAACATACTAATAGTAACAGTAATACAGTATATAGTGCTGTACCTGAACATACTAATAGTAACAGTAATACAGTATATAGTGCTGTACCTGAACATACTAATAGTAACAGTAATACAGTAAATAGTGCTGTACCTGAACATACTAATAGTAACAGTAATACAGTATATAGTGCTGTACCTGAACATACTAATAGCAACAGTAATACAGTATATAGTGCTGTACCTGAACATACTAATAGTAACAGTAATACAGTATATAGTGCTGTACCTGAACATACTAATAGTAACAGTAATACAGTATATAGTGCTGTACCTGAACATACTAATAGTAACAGTAATACAGTATATAGTGCTGTACCTGAACATACTAATAGTAACAGTAATACAGTAAATAGTGCTGTACCTGAACATACTAATAGTAACAGTAATACAGTATATAGTGCTGTACCTGAACATACTAATAGTAACAGTAATACAGTATATAGTGCTGTACCTGAACATACTAATAGTAACAGTAATACAGTATATAGTGCTGTACCTGAACATACTAATAGCAACAGTAATACAGTATATAGTGCTGTACCTGAACATACTAATAGTAACAGTAATACAGTATATAGTGCTGTACCTGAACATACTAATAGTAACAGTAATACAGTATATAGTGCTGTACCTGAACATACTAATAGTAACAGTAATACAGTAAATAGTGCTGTACCTGAACATACTAATAGTAACAGTAATACAGTATATAGTGCTGTACCTGAACATACTAATAGTAACAGTAATACAGTATATAGTGCTGTACCTGAACATACTAATAGTAACAGTAATACAGTATATAGTGCTGTACCTGAACATACTAATAGTAACAGTAATACAGTATATAGTGCTGTACCTGAACATACTAATAGTAACAGTAATACAGTATATAGTGCTGTACCTGAACATACTAATAGTAACAGTAATACAGTATATAGTGCTGTACCTGAACATACTAATAGTAACAGTAATACAGTATATAGTGCTGTACCTGAACATACTAATAGTAACAGTAATACAGTATATAGTGCTGTACTGAACATACTAATAGTAACAGTAATACAGTATATAGTGCTGTACCTGAACATACTCAGCCCTTAGTTGTTTCACCCGGTCATTGTTCCTCTCTAAAGGCACCAGGTAAATGTGTTTCATTGATACCTGGTGCCTCTTCAAAAGGTGGGCTACTGTTGGTAGGCTGATGGATCATATCCAATTTTTCTGCAGCAAAGTGGTGAAATCTGTTTGTATCATCTAAAAGATGAATGGTTTGGTTCATCATGCTTGCTTCCTAACTCTATACTACAGCTTAATTTACACATATCTAATTTACTGTAATGTTGTCTGGGCCAGTACATGCTTCCTACCTACACTAATTACTCATCATACAAAATACATTTGCAAGAATAGTCACCTCCTCTAATTACCTGGCTCCATCTGCAGCTTTGTTTAAGAAACTCAATATCTGTATATGTACTCCAATTATGCACTTTCATATACAAATACTCATACCTCCCAGACAGTTTACCTAAACCCTTGGATTATTCCATCTATATAACACAAGACACTGCGATAACCTTCACCCACTGCCACACTTCACATGTAGTCAATCCTCTATCAGATAGAGAGATAACATAGTCTGGAATTCTTCTGGTGAACCAAACTTCTCAGTAATCTCCTCCATATAGACTAACTCTCACATGCACACATGCACACACACATTTAAACAAAACAGATTTATATATAAAAATGTTTTACGTGATTACTGATCCATTCATTTATACATTTATAATTATTAGGTTTTGTTATATGTTTTAATAAACCTTTTAGATTTTTGTACTTATGTATTGTTATTTTGTAGTGTGGTTATCATATTAACCCTTGGGCTTCGAACCACACCTGCACGCCGTATTTTAAATTAGTTTGCGTCTGTATTCTTGTATATTACTTGTTTTCTTTGGTGCAAATAAATCAGTAAAACAAAATAAAAATAAATAAATGGATGCCATAATGGCAAAGGTGTCGTAGTTCTCCTCAATGGTCGGCTTTATTTTGGACAGCCATATCATTCCTGGCCCTCACCATTTCCACCACTGCCTCCCTCTCTCTGATGTCCACCTCTCTGACGGGGCCCATGCCCACCTCTCTGACAGGGCCCATGCCCACCTCTCTGACGGGGCCCATGCCCACCTCTCTGGCGGGGCCCATGCCCACCTCTCCCTTGCTGTCTATATGCTCCATGTTGAAAAAAATTGCAATTGTTCACAGACCCTTTTACAGTATATGGTGACCAAGTGGTGCAGTGGTCTAAGGCACTACATCTCAGTGCAAGAGGTGTCGCTACAGTCCCTGGTTCGAATCCAGGCTGTTTCACATCCGGCCGTGATTGGGAGTCCCATAGGCTGGCGCACAATTGGCCCAGCGTGTTCCAGGTTTGGCCTAGGTTTGGAGTAGGCCTTCATTAAGCGCAGTTGGATTCAGTGATGGTCAAATGTATTTTAACAAATGAGAAGAGAATCATATGAAAAGTATTGAGAGCGTTGCATTGTGAAATGCAATGACTTTATATGAAAGGTATTTCTAGATGAAACACTGATTAGGTTTGGTGAAAAAGTTACTGTGTGATTGTGTGTTGAAAATGTGCTTATAGTTGAGAAAAAACTACCTTTTTGATGATCTATTTTGAGTTTTGTACTAAGAGTTGTGAAGTTTTACCACATACTTAAAAAAATGTGCCTGCCTGTGTGTGTACAGTATGCATGCATATTTCTGTGTGTGCGTGCATGCATGCGTTTGTGTGTGTGTATGCGAAAGTGCACTGGGAGTGTGTCGTCCCACAGATGGACCCGCTGGGCCACCAGGTGCCAGGAAGTGACAGCCTTCCTCAACCAACTAGGTCAGCCCAGCCACTGCCACCAGAACACAAACTTCTTTCGGGCTATTAAGCTTGCTCTGCTCTGAATGTGTGTGTGTGTGTGCTGTGTAAGGCTACAAAGTTTGCATTTCACTAGGGCAGTCCAATTATGATATTTTTGCAACTAAATGGACTTTTGACCAATCACATGAGATCTTTTTCAGAACTGATCTGATTGGTCAAAAGACCAATTAGTGAAAAGAAAAGATCAGAATTGGGCTTCCTGTGTATAAACGTAGCCTAAGCTGCATAGAATTATTATGATTATCTGATTTCTGACAAAACATGTCAGATTTGGTTTGATATTTTCTTTGCCCCATAACTACGTACAGTATATCTCCCATCATAATTAACTTGTGGTAATTGAAACTCTCCTTTGTGTATCTTCTCATCAACAAAATGCTAAGTGGATTTCTAATCCTAAAATGGTCATTTCAGAGATAGATTCCTTTGTTGGTTGTTCGTGATTGGAATATGCTGTCTACTAGGCCTAGGCTATACATATGTGTAGATGAGATAATATTGCAAATGGTCCTCTGATTACTTGGTAAGTTCCAGCTCCTACCGTTTCCATGGTCACCTGAGCATGGAATGTTCTGCAGTTTAAGTGAGCTGTGGGCCAGGCGGCCTGGAGCCATCAGACCATGGCCTGTTAACAGGCCACAGAGCACTGGTTCTGCCAGGATCCTCATGCTTTACCCACAGACACAGGCCCTAATATGGACACCGTAAACACAAGTCAGGTGTATTATGGGGAGAAAAGCCTATACCTTGATGGATGAACATGACTATGTGGACATTTCCCTTATGATTTCATTTGTTTGGCCAGAATTCACCAAAGTGAAGAAAACAGATGTACTGTACATGAAAAACATCACAGAGACATGAAAATCAAGAGACAGTGAAATACCTCCTTTGAGTGCTAAATACGCTCTGACCCTCTTCATTACAAGCTCTATAGAGTATATTACTGAACCCTGGTTATGGGAAAATGAAGCCAAGGCACTGCATGCACCCTAAAAGGTATCATCCTTTTATAGAGTACATTTAGCATATATTCAAATCACATGTTAAATAGTCTGTGGGAAAAATGAATATTTCAAAAGAGATTGGCAAGATGACCACAGGTCACTATGGGAGAGTGGGAGAGCTGTTGCAGCATGTATTGGGCAGAGAACTACTCATCTGGGACAGCTGGGACACATCGTTTAGTGGTACACTTTCTAACTTCCGTCAGAAGATGGCGCTACAGACACCAGGAGGCTTGGGTTACATTGTAATGCTGTATGGATAAACTGTTGTTATGCATTTTGCAACATATTTGAAACATCCTCACTGTCCAAAAAATGACACAAATTGGGACACTGCAATATTCCCCCACCAAAATCCTAACACAAATAAGTCTCAATACCTTACACATTTCAGTTTACGAACCAAAAACCTCACCTCAAAGGACAAGTTGATGTCTTGCCAGCATAGCCAGAATCTTTCTCCAATTGGAAAAGTTTCTGGCCAAAACCAGGCCATAAAACATTCCTAAAAACCACACAGTGGGTTAAATGCTTTAATCAGTGGAGTGGATTGGCCAATTATAGAGATACACTGACAGGAAGAAAATGTGACGCCATCATCAACTAAAGGAGATAAGCAGATCAGTGATGCCTGATCTCACCTCCCTCTCAAACAGACTCCTCTAAAGGTCAAGGTCAACAATAGCTAACTCTGGTACAGGGTGTAAGTGCAGTTTTTAACACTGAGCCCTTTATATACAGCATTAGCAGCCATGCTAACGCCCTGGACCAGAGCAATACAGTAGCCTACATGTTATGGTATATTATCATAAGAACATTTTCCTCCCTTATGCAAAATGGTATGGTTGTTCTTAATAAGCCTGTGGAATATATTTGGAAATTGGTGAATAATAGAAGTGTGGAGTGTGAGAAACACTAGAACACCAATAAAGCATACCAAGTGTTTTTCACTACATGATTTAAGGAGCAGATGATTTTGCCAACTGTCGGTATTGAAACATAAATGTCAAACTGCCTTCCCTAGAGCAGTGTTGATAGTGCATGTGGAGGAAATCACAGAGCGGGGGTTTCTTATACCTCTATGTTTCAGACAGTTTAGGGATGTTTTGTCTGGAGTTTCGTTTGAGGCAGCACTCCCAGAGAATGTTTACTTTGTACCTTTCCGGTGGGCTAGCTACTCTTGATCTGATCCCCATGCTGAAGTAGCCTACTACAAGACTTGCCTCTTTCTGGAATGGGTGGGGGGGTGGGGGGGGGGGGGGGAGTCAACATATTGTTATATGATATGACTTTTTAGAAGCTGTACACATAACAGTGTATATAATTGTTTTATGAAGTGTGTTGTAGCTAACCTAAGTACTCAGGAGAACTGCTTAACCCATACAGAGGTGTAAATCCTATTGCTCCTTTCCTTGACCAACACAGTTAGTTAGAGGGTAGGAGAGGACACAGGGTTACAGATAATACACTGATATGCTGATGGACTGATAAACTGAAGCGTAATGGTACAATATAGTACAATATCCACTAGAGAGCACTGATGTAACACTGATGCTGACCTCTCAATGCACAATTTGAAAATGAGTTATCTGTAAAAAAAAACGTTAGATGAGGTTATGGTGAGTATGCAGTTTGACTTACAGAGCTTCCAGTGTGCAGTATTTGATCAAATTGGTGACAGAATACCATAGTAAATGTCTCAAGAAACCTAAGAAACATATCCCATCATATTATCATCAAATCACACGTTATATCGACACTTTCTCTCAAGCTCTTTTAGCTCTTTTGTTTCTAGCATATGGACTGTTTGGATGTTTTTCTAACATCCAGCCTACTGACATCTTTTTGCTTTCTGTGTTTCCTACATAGCACTACCATCACTGAGTATTGACAGGCTGTGAAATCAGCTGTAAGTCAAGAAATGCATTTCACTGGGCGCTGTAACAGCCAGGAGACGTGGCAGGTGTTTTCACCATTCAGCCTCTAACTTGAACCCCACACTGACTAAATGACTATTCCACATGTTACAACTGTCTGCCTCAAATCTTGCGACTGCTCAGCTCCAAAAACATTTATTTTTCACAGTAATATTTAATCAGCACAAAAATAACTTTACACTTTAAATGGGGCTTTCAAAAATGGTGTTCAAGCTAGTAGCTGTTTGTCCCTAGTTACCACAGTCACAAAGCCAAAATGAGCTTTTTGATCTTAATTTAAGGTTAGGGTTGGGTTTAAAATCAGATTTTAAGAAAATAAATTGTAGAAATACGCGGGGATTAGCCATAATCATGACTTTGTGACTGTGGTAATCCCCTAGTGGCTCTTGGTGATAATAGTGAACTATGGTGTCTGAACTGATTGAGTAGTGAATACAGTGACAAATGCAGAGGAGAAACAACCCTAGCCTATGCTTTTTGTTTTGAGTAATCACAACCTGTCCAGGTAATAATGCAAGTAAGTCTGACAGTTTCGCAACTGAATATTCAAGTTTATCAATACATACACTATATACAGTATAGTGTTAATACAGGACTAAGATCAAATCCTACTACACTGGCTCTGATGCTTGTCAGATGTGGCAGGGCTTGAAAACTATTACGGACTACAAAGGGAAACCCAGCTGCGAGTTGCCCAGTGACGCGAGCCTACCAGACGAGCTAAATGCCTTTTATGCTCGCTTCGAGGCAAACAACACTGAAGCATGCATGAGAGCACCAGCTGTTCCAGACGACTGTGTGATAACCCTCTCGGTAGCCGATGTGAGCAAGACCTTTAAACAGGTCAAAATTCACAAAGCCGCAGGGCCAGACGGATTACCAGGACATGTACTCAAAGCATGCGCGGACCAACTGGCAGGCAAAGGGTCAGAACCGGGAGGACAAGAACGACAGAGACTTGGAACAAAAGGAGCTAGGAAAAACACGCTGGTTGACTTGTCAAGACAATACGAACTGGCACAGAGAGAACACAGGAATAAATACACAGGGGAATAATGGGAAGATGGGCTACACCTGGAGGGGGAGGAGACAAGCACAAGGACAGGTGAAACAGATCAGGGCGTGACAATTTACAACCTCTCCCTCAATGTGAACAAGACAAAGGAGCTGATCGTGGACTACAGGAAAAGGCGGGCCGAACAGGCCCCCATTAACATCAACGGGTCTGTAGTGGAGCGGGTCGAAAGTTTCAAGTTCCTTGGTGTCCACATCACTAACGAACTATCATGGCTCAAACACACCAAGACAGTCGTGAAGAGGGCACGACAACACCTTTTCCCCCTCAGATTTGGCATGGGTCCCCAGATCCTCAAAGTTCTACAGCTGCACCATCGAGAGCATCCTGACTGGTTGCATCACCGCCTGGTATGGCAACTGCTCAGCATCTGACCGTAAGGCGCTACAGAGGGTAGTGGTATGTCCCAGTACATCACTGGGGCCAAGCTTCCTGCCATCCAGGAGTTATATACCAGGCGGTGTCAGAGGAAAGCCCAAAAAATTGTCAAAGACTCCAGTCACCCAAGTCATAGACTGTTCTCTCTGCTACCGCACGTCAAGCGGTACTGGAGTGCCAAGTCTAGGTCCAAAAGGCTCCTTAAAAGCTTCAACCCCCAAGACATAAGACTGCTGAACAATTAATCACATGACTACCGGGCTATTTGCATATTAACATTTGTTTTTACTCTGCTGCTACCCACTGTCTATTATCTATGCATATTCACTCACTTACTCCTATCTATGTACATATTACCTCAATTACATGGACTAACCTGTACCCCTGCACAATGACTTGGTGCCGGTACCCCCTGTATATAACCTCAACTACCTCGTACCCCTGCACAATGACTTGGTGCCGGTACCCCCTGTATATAACCTCAACTACCTCGTACCCCTGCACAATGATTTGGTGCCGGTACCCCATGTATATAACCTCAACTACCTCGTCCCCCTGCACAATGACTTGGTGCCGGTACCCCCTGTATATAACCTCAACTACCTCGTCCCCCTGCACAATGACTTGGTGCCGGTACCCCCTGTATATAACCTCAACTACCTCGTCCCCCTGCACAATGACTTGGTGCCGGTACCCCCTGTATATAACCTCAACTACCTCGTACCCCTGCACAATGACTTGGTGCCGGTACCCCCTGTATATAACCTCAACTACCTCGTACCCCTGCACAATGACTTGGTGCCGGTACCCCCTGTATATAACCTCCTTATTGTTATTGTTATTTCATTGTGTTACTTTTTATTATTTTATTAAAGTGTTAGTCTTTCTTGAACTGTATTATTGGTTAAGGGCTTGTAAGTAAGTATTTCACTGGAATCATCATAGGATGCCGCCTTTCCAACAAGTCAGTTCATCAAATTTCTGCCCTGCTGGAGCAATAACTGCTCAGCCACAAAGTGGTAGGCCACACAAGCTCACAGAACAGGACTCACTACCGATTTCCAAACTGCCTCTGGAAGCAACATCAGCACAAGCCTAAGATCACCATGCCCAATGCCAAGTGTCGGCTGGAGTGATATAAAACTCGCCGCCATTGGACTCTGGAGCAGTGGAAACGCGTCCTCTGGTGTGATGAAGTACGCGTCACCATCTGGCAGTCCAACAGTCAAATCTCAGGAGAACACTACCTGCCCGAATGCATAGTGCCAACTGTAAAGTTTGGTTGAGGAGGAATAATGGTCTGGGCTGTTTTTCATGGTTCAGGCCCCTTAGTTCCAGTGAAGGGAAATCTTAACACTACAGTATACAATGACATTCTAGACAATTCTGTGCTTCCAACTTTGTGGCAACAGTTTGGGGAAGGCCTTTTCCTGTTTCAACATGACACAATGCCCCCTTGCACAAAGTGAATTCCATACAGAAATGGTTTGTTCGAGATCAATGTGGAAGAACTTGACTGGCCTGCACAGAGCCCTGACCTCAACCCCTTCGAACACCTTTGGGATGAATTGGAACAACGACTGCGAGCCTAATCGCCCAACAACGACCTCACTAATGCTCTTGTGGCAGAATGGAAGCAAGTCCCCGCAGCAATGTTCCAACATCTAGTAGAAAGCCTTCCCAGAAGAGTGGAGGCTGTTATAGCAGCAAAGGGGGGATCAAGTCCATATTAATGCCCGTGGTTTTGGAATGAGATGTTCGACGAGCAGGTGTCCACATACTACTCATGTAGTATATTTAGTATAAAGGATTGAAAGTTTGTTACATTTCAGAATATGGGTTTCTTATTGTAGGCTGTGTGAAATAAGTACTGAATATCTAAATCATCTATTTGAATTTACTATCTGAATATAGTGAATTAATCATCAAATAAATAGAAATTGATGGCAATTGGTTCAAAACACCCTTGAGCTGAGAGCAAAATACATCATGTAGTTCATACATAATTTACAGTTTAGAAATGCTGTGTGTGACCCAGACCAGACAGTACATAGATCTGCAGATTTTCAGACCTCCCCCTTTCCCATCTCGCACGACCAATGAAAGGCCTCACAACGTCTGTTAGGATGGACGCCAGAAAGTTGGAATCTGGCAACGAATCCCGCAAGATTCTACTAAAGTAGACGGCGATAAATCCCACGGGTGAGTGACCCGTCCGTGTTTGAAAGCGCGATACATTTTATCTGCTGAACTGTTCCAGGAGAAAGCTCTCTCTTCACAGTGAGAAGTTGGAGCAGAGCTTCACGATATTCTGGAGCACTCTTGCCAACGTGCTGTTTTGGTAAGTCCAACTGAAATATAGAAAATGTTTGTCTCAGTCTACCTGTAACTCTGGGATATCACTGCACCTACAAAAGGTTGTTCTGATCATGGTAGGATATTGCATAAACGTTTAGAATGACAGATCTCTGATCATGACAATAGCCAACTTTTATTATAGCCTTCTTACTCTATTGATGTAACTTTACAATTGTTTGTATGGTTTTCCATTTTCAGCCCACAAATACATCGACTTTTTTTTAGACTTTAAATTTAATATTGTTGAAATTACTTTGTACATGTTTCTACCGAATAATTTGAAGTAGCATAATACTTCTCCATACTTTTTCAATCTATAGTTTTGTTGTGTTGCTTTTTAGTTCCAAGTTGCACATAAACACAGTAGATTAATATAAAATCTATTTCAATGCGTTCTCAATATGTATTATTTTTTACTTAAATCTGTGACATTTCATTTAGTAAGATATATTACATTAGGTTACATTATGAATGGAATAGCGGTCGTACAATATCATATATATTACCTTGTCATACAGTAGAATACGAATTGGATGATGTAGTTTACCATACGTCTTGGAGGACATATGTAACTAAATAAGTGTCCACAACAGAGAATCGAGTTCTTCAATTGAATGGTTTATTAACCAGAACTCACAGGCTACTGTTTGGCCAAAGCCTACTTCAAATAAATCCCTAAACAATAACGGGTATCCAACTCTCTGTCAGGATGTGAAAAGAGACCGAACAATAGCAAGCATGTTCTTTTAAAGCTGCAATATGTAACTTTTTGAACGACCTGACCAAATTCACATAGAAATGTGAGTTATAGATCTGACATTCTCATTGAAAGCAAGTCTAAGGCTGACGTTACACGACAACTTGCATGCCATTTTTTGTTGCTTTCAACTGAGTTGCTTCTTGGTTGCTTCGTGAAACGCCCCCTGCAACTAACAAGCAACTCTTCTGCAACTTGGTTGCATCCAGTTGAAACTTGTGCAACTAGTTGCAAGCAACAACCTATCAAAACAGACACCTGATCCATTTGAAGGTTCGGAATTCCGACCCAGTTGTCATGTCAACACAGCTGTCAGTGCTGTGCAGCACAACCTGCAATCAGGGTTGGCAGAACAGAACAGACACTAGCACAACAGATTTATACACACCTGTACACAGCCCTTCTGTAAATAGCCCACCCTACTACCTCATCCCCATATTGTTATTTTTGCTCATTTGTACTCCAGTATCTCTATTTGCACATCATCATCTGCACATCTATCACTCCAGTGTTAATGCTAAATTGTAATTATTTCGCCACTATGGCCTATTTATTGTCCTACCTTCCTAACCTTACTACATTTGCACAGACTGTATATAGATTTTCTGTTGTGTTGTTGACTGTACGTTTGTTTACTGTGTAACTCTGTGTTGTTTTTGTCGCACTGTTTTGCTTTGTCTTGGCCAGGTCGCAGTTGTAAATGAGAACTTGTTCTCAACTGGCCTACCTGTTTAAATAAAGGTGAAATAAATACAATAAAAAATAAGTTTGCATCATGACTAGTCATGGTTTATGTACATGGTTTAGCAGTCAATAACTGTAATTTTGAGGTGTTCCCAAACCTTTCACTGCCCAGTTTCATCTGAAATTGTCCACCATGAACTGTGCTAGCTATCTTAGTTCGTTGCTAGCTTGGTTAGCTCGTTCCTAGCTAGCTAGCGATGTTGGTGTTTGCAATGTCATTTTGGCTAGCTAGCAACTTTTCTTCTGTATCCTTGCTGGTCCAATAACCAAACGTTAGAGAAACCCAGATGTAATGCAGCAGATGACATGGGGTGGGTTTAGAATTATCAAACAAGCAGCTTCAATTTGATTGGCTATTGCATGGAATTGTAATTGCATTTGAGTTGCTTCATGTAGCAGCAAAGTTGCTTGAGATGTCACTTTATTACCTTATGATAAATTAAATGGGGGAGAAAGTTACTTTGTAACCCCAGCCTAAGAAGCTGTAGATCTGTTCTATGTTTTACTTTTACTTTGTACACCAGCTGAAAATACAATATTTTTGGTTATGGAAAATACATTTCAGTGATTTAGATGGTACAATGATTATCTACACAATGACTGCTTGCTTTGTCACATAAATGGAAATGATGTAAACATTATTGAAGTGTCCAGTGATTCCATATCTAGGGCAGCAGCCTCTAAGGGTCTTAGGGGCCTAGCCAAATTTCTTCAGCATTCTTCACCACACTGTCTGTGTGGGTGGTGTGCATGGCCACGCAGCCATGGGTGAACAAGGCGTACAGGAGGGGGTTGAGCACGCACCCTTGTGGGGTCCCTGTGTTGAGGATCAGCAAAGTGGAGGTGTTGTTTCCTACCTTCACTACCTGGGCCTTTCAGGAAGTCCAGGACCAGGTTGCTCAGACCCAGGGCCCCGAGGTGAATGATGAGCTTGGAGGGTATTATGGTGTTAAAGGCTGCGCTATAGTCAATGAACAGCATTCTTACATAGATATTCCTCTTGTCCAGATGGGATAGGGCAGTGCGATGGCGATTGCATTGTCTGTGGATCTATTGGGGCGGTATACAAATTGAAGTGGGTCTAGGAGGTAAGGTGGAGGTGATATTATCCTTAACTATCCTCTCAAAGCACTGCATGAAGTGCCCTGCTCAAGGACACATCGACAAGTTTTTCACCTCGGGTATTCGAACCAGCGACCTTTTGGGCCAGTAACCGAAAGGTAGCTGGTTCGAATACACGAGCCGACACGTGAAAAACTTGTCTGTGTCTTTGAGAAAGGCACTTAAACCTAATTTTCTCCAGGGGCTGACCCTGTAGGTAGGCAGTCATTGTAAATAATAATTAGTTCTTAAATTACTTGCCTAGTTAAATAAAGGTAGAAAAAAAAGATGGCCGAAGTGAGTGCTATGAGTGATATTCAGTTAGTTCAGTTACCTTTGCCTTCTTAGGTACAGGAACAATGGTGGCCATCTTGAGCATGTGGGGACAGCAGACTGGGATAGGGAGAGATTGAATATGTCTGTAACACTCCAGCCAGCTGGTCTGCGCATGCTATGAGGACGCGGCTAAGGATGCTGTCTGGGCCGGCAGCCTTGCGAGGGTTAACACGCTTAAATGTGTTACTCACGTCGGCCACGGAGAACGAGAGCCAGCAGTCCTTGGGAGCGGGCCGTATTGGTGGCACTGTGTTATCCTCAAAACGGGCGAAGAAGGTGTTTTAGCTTGTCCGCGATGTGGCTGGTTTTCCCTTTGTAATGATTGTCTGTAGATCCTGCCACATACGTCTCATGTCTGAGCCGTTGAATTGTGACTCCACTTTGTCTCTATACTGACGTTTTGCCTGTTTGATTGCCTTACGGAGGGAATAACTACACTGTTTGTATCCAACCATATTCCCAGTCTCCTTGCCGTGGTTAAAGGCGGGGGTTTACGTTTTCAGTTTTGCGCGAATGCTACCATCTATCCAAGTTTTTTGGTTTGGGTAGGTTTTAATAGTCACAGTGGGAACAACATCCCCTATACACTTCCTGATGAACTCAGTCACTGTGTCCATGTTATTCTGAGGCAACCCGGAACATCCCAGTCCGCGTGATCAAAACAATCTTGAAGCATGGATTCCGATTGGTCAGACCAGCGTTGAATAGACCTTAGCACGGGTATTTCCTGTTTGAGTTTCTGCCTATAGGAAGGGAGGAGCAGAGTCCGACGCAAAGGATATACTGCTTTCTCGAGAACGGGCCCAAATCCCAGTCATTTGCGTGTAGAAAAGACTGAGAAAAAGGGGGCGGAGGTTGGGCTTCCTTCTGAGAATTCGCAGGCGAGTGAGTTAACCTCCACTACCATCCACAGCCTATAAGGGGGAGGTCAGAGACCTGGCAGTGTGGTGCCGGGACAACAACCTCTCCCTCAATGTGAGCAAGACAAAGGAGCTGATCATGGACTACAGGAAAAGGCGGGCCGAACAGGCCCCCATTAACATCAACGGGTCTGTAGTGGAGCGGGTCGAAAGTTGATGTTCCTTGGTGTCCACATCACTAACGAACTATCATGGTCCAAACACACCAAGACAGTCGTGAAGAGGGCACGACAACACTTTTACCCCCTCAGATTTGGCATGGGTCCCCAGATTCTCAAAGTTCTACAGCTGCACCATTGGGTAGTGCGTACGGTCCAGAACATCACTGGTGCCAAGCTTCCTGTCATCCAGGACTTCTATACTAGGCTGTGTCAGAGGAAGGTCCCCCCCCCCATATAGCCTCGTAATTTTTTTTAGGGTGTTATTATTTTTTACTTTGGGTCATTTGATAAGTATTTTCTTAACTCGTTCTTGACCAGCATTGTTAGTTAAGGGCTTGTAGGTAAGCATTTCACGGCAAGGTCTGCACATGTTGTATTCAGCATATGTGGGGGTGTACGAACAAAGGATCCAATTCGGGAAAGTCATATTTCTTGTCATAATGTTGATGAGTTACCACGGCTCTGTTTTCCAACTGTTATTTCCTGCTGTATGTAATAACACAAAAAAGGTCTGGGCTAATAAAGGAAGAAATAACACCCAACAAAATAAAATACTGCAAAGTTGCTTAGGAGCTAGAAGCAGAGCTGCCAAGTAGGTTAATAGAACATGATGTAGTGTATTTAATTTAGGCTTGGGGTTGTGGGTCTCAAGTGCCTGATGTAAGTCATCCTGGCTTTGCCCCCTCTGAAGCATTCTATTTCCATTCTATAATCTGATGGATTTGGTTTGAAAGGAATTTGATTTCCATTGCCAGCATGATCGACAACAATTACCATTTTATAGGTTAATAAAAATGATTAATATACATTTTCTAGTCTTCTATTATGGACAATTCTTCTTAATGAGCTTGATCCATAATCAGTTGGACATGAGTAGTGCCATAAGTAATGAAACGCAGGTGATTGGACAGGAAGTCCAATTAATACTATAACATCTTCTCTCGCCAGCTGTACTCTTACAGTCAGCTACTTTGTTGGGCACCCAGAACCTAACGACGGCCTTGAATAGGAGCAGAAGTCTCAGGTCAGAACTTTTCCCTGTCCCAGTGCACTACGTAGGGAATAGGGTGCCATTTGGGACATACATTGTGTTGAGAGGAGCGGGCTACAGGCCTTATCACGTTCCTGTCAGTGTCCTATGAGTTTCCTGATGCTGTTGACGAGCAGTAGCATTGTCTCTGTACACCATGGACCCGATTTTTCTCTCACGTTTTCCCAGCTGTCGGTCAACAGTGTCACGTTTACCAAAAGCCCCAACAAGTGTGATTCTACCGTGGATAAGTTTAGACTTTGTGTTCACACACATGTAATCCAATTTGGCCCCATCATTCTCCTTTCATTATGTCCTTTTGTATTTAACTGCAGGCCCATCAATGTTGGTCATCTGTTTGTTACCCTCGTGATTCAATGTGCGTCCCAAATGCCTGGTCAAAAGTAGAACACTGAATAGGGTGCCATTTGGGACGTAGCATGGTCCACCTGTAGTTGCGGAGTGCAGTATATCTTTCGTCATGTTTGTAGTCCTACCGTACATGTTGCATTCTATAGCAGAAATGTCCCGTTCTCTTCACACATGTTTTGTTTTGATATTGTTACATTTCCTCTAAGGGTCTCTCGCCTTGAGTTTTCTCCATGTCTGGCTGAGCAGTTAAATGTTCAATGTGATAAGCGTATAGCACTTCACCACATGGGTTGACATAAACACCTTGTGTAACATAAAAATATGATCTCCAGCCAATCCTGTCTATTGAAATAATAGCTCTAACTGGTAGTTTGGGGGGGGTTAAATAATAGCTCTAACTGGTAGTTTGGGGGGGGGGGTTAAAATAATAGCTCTAACTGGTAGTTTGGGGGGGGGGGGGTTAAAATAATAGCTCTAACTGGTTGTTTGGGGGGGGGTTAAATAATAGCTCTAACTGGTAGTTTGGGGGGGGTTTAAAATAATAGCTCTAACTGGTAGTTTGGGGGGGTTTAAAATAATAGCTCTAACTGGTAGTTTGGGGGGGGTTAAATAATATCTCTAACTGGTAGTTTGGGGGGGGTTTAAATAATATCTCTAACTGGTAGTTTGGGGGGGGTTTAAAATAATAGCTCTAACTGGTAGTTTGGGGGGGGTTTAAAATAATAGCTCTAACTGGTAGTTTGGGGGGGGGGGTTAAATAATATCTCTAACTGGTAGTTTGGGGGGGGTTTAAAATAATAGCTCTAACTGGTAGTTTGGGGGGGTTTAAATAATATCTCTAACTGGTAGTTTGGGGGGGGGGTTAAATAATATCTCTAACTGGTAGTTTGGGGGGGGGGGGTTAAATAATAGCTCTAACTGGTAGTTTGGGGGGGGGGGTTAAATAATAGCTCTAACTGGTAGTTTGGGGGGGGTTAAATAATATCTCTAACTGGTAGTTTGGGGGGGGGTTAAATAATATCTCTAACTGGTAGTTTGGGGGGGGTTAAATAATATCTCTAACTGGTAGTTTGGGGGGGGGTTAAATAATATCTCTAACTGGTAGTTTGGGGGGGGTTTAAAATAATAGCTCTAACTGGTAGTTTGGGGGGGGGTTTAAAATAATAGCTCTAACTGGTAGTTTGGGGGGGGGTTTAAAATAATAGCTCTAACTGGTAGTTTGGGGGGGGTTAAATAATATCTCTAACTGGTAGTTTGGGGGGGGGTTAAATAATATCTCTAACTGGTAGTTTGGGGGGGGGTTTAAATAATATCTCTAACTGGTAGTTTGGGGGGGGTTTAAAATAATAGCTCTAACTGGTAGTTTGGGGGGGGGGGGGTTTAAATAATATTTCTAACTGGTAGTTTGGGGGGTGAAATAATAGCTCTAACTGGTAGTTTGGGGGGGGTTTAAAATAATAGCTCTAACTGGTAGTTTGGGGGGGGTTTAAAATAATAGCTCTAACTGGTAGTTTGGGGGGGGGTTTGGGGGGGGTTAAATAATATCTCTAACTGGTAGTTTGGGGGGGGGTTAAATAATATCTCTAACTGGTAGTTTGGGGGGGGGGGGTTAAATAATAGCTCTAACTGGTAGTTTGGGGGGGGGGTTAAATAATAGCTCTAACTGGTAGTTTGGGGGGGGGGTTAAATAATAGCTCTAACTGGTAGTTTGGGGGGGGGGTTAAATAATAGCTCTAACTGGTAGTTTGGGGGGGGGGGTTAAATAATAGCTCTAACTGGTAGTTTGGGGGGGGGGTTAAATAATAGCTCTAACTGGTAGTTTGGGGGGGGTTAAATAATAGCTCTAACTGGTAGTTTGGGGGGGGTTAAATAATATCTCTAACTGGTAGTTTGGGGGGGGGGTTAAATAATAGCTCTAACTGGTAGTTTGGGGGGGGGGGGTTAAATAATAGCTCTAACTGGTAGTTTGGGGGGGGGGGTTAAATATTAGCTCTAACTGGTAGTTTGGGGGGGGGTTAAAATAATATCTCTAACTGGTAGTTTGGGGGGGGGGTTAAATAATAGCTCTAACTGGTAGTTTGGGGGGGGTTAAATAATAGCTCTAACTGGTAGTTTGGGGGGGGTTAAATAATAGCTCCAACTGGTAGTTTGGGGGGGGGGTTAAATAATATCTCTAACTGGTAGTTTGGGGGGGGGGTTAAAATAATAGCTCTAACTGGTAGTTTGGGGGGGGTTTAAAATAATAGCTCTAACTGGTAGTTTGGGGGGGGTTTAAATAATATCTCTAACTGGTAGTTTGGGGGGGGTTAAAATAATAGCTCTAACTGGTAGTTTGGGGGGGTTAAATAATATCTCTAACTGGTAGTTTGGGGGGGGGGGGTTAAATAATAGCTCTAACTGGTAGTTTGGGGGGGGGGTTAAATAATAGCTCTAACTGGTAGTTTGGGGGGGGGGGTTAAATAATAGCTCTAACTGGTAGTTTGGGGGGGGGGGTTTAAATAATATCTCTAACTGGTAGTTTGGGGGGGGGGGGTTAAATAATAGCTCTAACTGGTAGTTTGGGGGGGGGGTTAAAATAATAGCTCTAACTGGTAGTTTGGGGGGGGTTAAATAATAGCTCTAACTGGTAGTTTGGGGGGGTTTAAATAATAGCTCTAACTGGTAGTTTGGGGGGGGTTAAATAATAGCTCTAACTGGTAGTTTGGGGGGGGTTTAAATAATAGCTCTAACTGGTAGTTTGGGGGGGGGTTAAAATAATAGCTCTAACTGGTAGTTTGGGGGGGGTTAAATAATAGCTCTAACTGGTAGTTTGGGGGGGTTTAAATAATAGCTCTAACTGGTAGTTTGGGGGGGGTTTAAAATAATAGCTCTAACTGGTAGTTTGGGGGGGGGGTTAAATAATAGCTCTAACTGGTAGTTTGGGGGGGGGGGGTTAAATAATATCTCTAACTGGTAGTTTGGGGGGGGTTTAAATAATAGCTCTAACTGGTAGTTTGGGGGGGTTTAAAATAATAGCTCTAACTGGTAGTTTGGGGGGGGGGGTTAAATAATAGCTCTAACTGGTAGTTTGGGGGGGTTTAAAATAATAGCTCTAACTGGTAGTTTGGGGGGGTTTAAAATAATAGCTCTAACTGGTAGTTTGGGGGGGGGGGTTTAAATAATAGCTCTAACTGGTAGTTTGGGGGGGGGGGTTTAAATAATAGCTCTAACTGGTAGTTTGGGGGGGTTTAAAATAATAGCTCTAACTGGTAGTTTGGGGGGGGGGTTAAATAATAGCTCTAACTGGTAGTTTGGGGGGGGGTTAAATAATAGCTCTAACTGGTAGTTTGGGGGGGGTTTAAATAATAGCTCTAACTGGTAGTTTGGGGGGGGTTTAAATAATAGCTCTAACTGGTAGTTAGTAGTAGTCTGGGTAGTAGTTTTTATACTTCTGCTCCGCTACATTCCTACAGAACTTCTACTCCATACATTTTCCCTGACACTCAAAAGAATTGCATGTTGAATGCTTAGCAGGACAGAAAAATGGTCCAATTCACGTACTTATCAAGAGAACATCCCTGGTCATCCCTCCTGCCTCTGATCTGGCGGACTCACTAAACACATGCTTCATTTGTAAATAATGTCTGAGTGTTGGAGTGTTCCCCTGGCTATCCGTACATTTAAAAAAAAAAGTAAATTTAAAAAAAAAACAAGAAAATAGTGCTGTCTGGTTTAAATAATAGCTCTAACTGGTAGTTTGGGGGGGTTTAAAATAATAGCTCTAACTGGTAGTTTGGGGGGGGGGGGTTAAATAATAGCTCTAACTGGTAGTTTGGGGGGGTTTAAAATAATAGCTCTAACTGGTAGTTTGGGGGGGGGGTTTAAATAATAGCTCTAACTGG
The DNA here is from genome assembly GCA_023634145.1 of Thymallus thymallus. Taxonomy (NCBI): domain Eukaryota; kingdom Metazoa; phylum Chordata; class Actinopteri; order Salmoniformes; family Salmonidae; genus Thymallus; species Thymallus thymallus. The sequence goes on along the minus strand of CM042407.1, from coordinate 1,731,917 downwards.
TAGTTTGGGGGGGTTTAAAATAATAGCTCTAACTGGTAGTTTGGGGGGGGGGTTAAATAATAGCTCTAACTGGTAGTTTGGGGGGGGGGTTAAATAATATCTCTAACTGGTAGTTTGGGGGGGGGTTTAAATAATATCTCTAACTGGTAGTTTGGGGGGGTTTAAAATAATAGCTCTAACTGGTAGTTTGGGGGGGGGGTTAAATAATAGCTCTAACTGGTAGTTTGGGGGGGGGTTTAAATAATAGCTCTAACTGGTAGTTTGGGGGGGGTTTAAATAATAGCTCTAACTGGTAGTTAGTAGTAGTCTGGGTAGTAGTTTTTATACTTCTGCTCCGCTACATTCCTACAGAACTTCTACTCCATACATTTTCCCTGACACTCAAAAGAATTGCATGTTGAATGCTTAGCAGGACAGAAAAATGGTCCAATTCACGTACTTATCAAGAGAACATCCCTGGTCATCCCTCCTGCCTCTGATCTGGCGGACTCACTAAACACATGCTTCATTTGTAAATAATGTCTGAGTGTTGGAGTGTTCCCCTGGCTATCCGTACATTTAAAAAAAAAAAAGAAAATAGTGCTGTCTGGTTTGCTTCATATAAGGAATTTTAAATGATTTTTACTTTTTATACTTACAGTATCAAAAGTAAATGTAATTGCTAAAATATACTTAAGTACATTTAAAACCAAATACTTAGACTTTTACTCAAGTAGTATTTTACTGGGTGACTCACTTTTACTTGAATCACTTGTTCCACCACTGCCAAATACAGTAACTCTGTGAATCCAGGTGTTTTATCAGGCCACGGGTTTTGTCTCAAATGACTGGCACCTTATTTCCTTGTATAGTGTACCACTTTTGACCAGGGGCCCATAGTGCTCTGGGCAAAAGTAGTGCACTATGTAGGGAATAGGGTGCCATTTTGGGACGGCATCCGGTGAGTTGTGATTTAAGCTGATCTTTTTATCTGTCCTGTCATGATGGCATTCTTTGCAGATTATCAACCTGTGAGTAGGTGCTGGTAATACTTGGCTTATTCCCAAATGACACACTATATGTGAGCCCTAGTCAAAAGTAGTGTGCTACGTAGGGTCATCATTTGAGATGTTTACCTTATATGCTGTGGGTCATGATGTTTGCTTGGTGAAGGTGAACGACCACATGGCCATGTACAAGTCTGAGGTGTTTGCTTATTGCTAACACCGGTGCAGAAGAAAGAGTTGATCTCTACCAGCCAGGTGTTCCAGATATGCATCTGTGACAGGACTGAGCTGAGTCCTGTTTACACAAATCATAATGACATACAGCCATAAAAACACAGTTACGCAAAATAATTGCAATCAACAAGAATACGTTAATTTAAAATCACTTTACATTTTCCAATAGAAACCAAGACATCAAGCTTAAGGGTTTTTTGGAACTCATTCCATGAATGAGGGGCATTATATATATATATATATATATATATATATATATATATATATATATATATATATATATATATATATATATATATATATATATATATATAAAAGCAGTTTTACCCAAATCAGTATGTACCTGTGGAACCTCTAAGGTTAACCTTAATCTTTGGAACGAGTTTTATAACCACCAATACTCCAGGTTATTTTGGAGGAGAGATAATTTGGTAGGTTAACCCTTAGATGTAAGGATCATTGGTATTTGAGTACTGTGAATGGAACCAATATTCATGTGGGCATGTAAGGTTTAACACTGTTCAATATTCTAACTATGTATGGAAATAGACATTGTTCGGAGTGTTAGCAATAGCAGTGATACCTTTTTTTACTGGTGTGTCTTCTATCAGCTATTGCAAGCATTTTTATTTGCCTTGCTCAACAATTGTCGTGTTTCTTTTTATTGATATTGTTTTCAAAAGGGTATGAACCTTACTTCCAACCATGTCGAATGTGAGGTATGAAGCATGTCTGACTCAGGGCCATGGAAAAAAAACAACATCATAGGTCAAATGAACTGTGGAGCTCTGAATATACATTCTGCAATGTGTCAACTGATAAAGCACCAACGCGCCTATCTTGCTGATAATGTTATTTCATAGATGGGAAGCAACACGGCGTCCTAATGGCACCCTGTTCCCTATACTCGGATAGAAGAATGCATTCAGAAAAACAACAGTTCTGTAGTTAATGGCAACCTTTGAAGTTCTTGCTATGCTTAGATGAAACTGTTTGTCAAATGTGTGTTCAGAAAAAAATGTTTGGTTAGTTTTTCTGTCTTGATGGTTTATACAGCAATGGGACTTTCACCCTTGTTGGTTATTATAGGCCTTGCACATCCTGTCAATTAAATGTTTTCTCAGACAAGAAACCATTTATGTTAATGCCTGGTTTCATTCTCTAGTCTTCACCAGGCACATGTTTGGATTCTCTAATTTTGGCTACATCAGCTTTTCCTAGTTTTGGATTTAGATCTGAAGAGAAGCTAATGAATAAAACCCAGTATTTCAATTTTAATCGAGACCATGTGTTCTTCCTTGATAGACGTGTTTAACATGATGTTGTGTTAGTTGAACAAAGACTTTTTTTGGAAGTAAGCCATCCTTTGACAGGCTAAATAGAGTAACAGAATATGGACTTTTGAGAATCAAAATGGAAAAAGAGAATCTTTGTTTTATCTTCTGTCATTTTTTCCAAATCTGGCTGGAGCAGCTTTTTACTTTTTAATGATCAAATAAAATCAATCAATAAATCAATCCATGTAAAGATGTGCAGCTCTGTTTGTCTTTAGACCGGCTACTGCACCTTAATGTGTTCCTACCCTCACTCATGTTATCCATGCAAACAGGAGAAACCAGGCGGGACAAACCCAGCCCCAGGGGCAGCCAGGGGTGGAGCCACCAGCAGCAAGCATCAGGCTTCCTGAACACTAGACAGAATCAGGTCTTGGTCCTCCACTGCCTCTCTTACTGCAAAGGCAGCCCGACACGGAATACAGTGAGTTGGCTTCTCTCTGATTTATGTTTACCCTCACTGTCTTTCTGTTTCACATGCTTCCTTAATTAGTAAATGTTTATTGTATGTACATGATATCATATTTGCCACCACTGGGTAAAGAATCCATTGTAATTCTTACATTGCTGACATGATAATGCAATGTTATCTGATCCGCTGTAAGACTTTGAAGACCTAGAAAACTTGGATTATACTGAACAAAAATATAAACGCAGCAATTTCAAAGTTACTGTTGATATGAGTAAATCAGTCAATTGAAATAATCTATGTATTTCACATGACTGGGTTGAGAGGTCGGTTGGACGTACTAGCAACAGCTCTGGTTGACATTCCTGCAGTCAGCATGCCAATTGCACGCTCCCTCAACTTTAGACATCTGTGGCATTGTGTTGTGGGACAAAACTGCACATTTTAGAGTGGCCTTTTATTGTCCCCAGCACAAGGTGCACCTGTGTAATGATGATGCTGTATAATCAGCTTCTTGATATGCCACACCTGTCAGGTGGATGGATTATCTTGGCAAAGGAGAAATGCTCACTAACAGGGATGTAAACACATGTGTGCACAGAATTTGAGAGAAATAAGCTTTTTGTGCGTATGGAACATGGGACCAACACTTTACATGTTGCGTTTATATTTTTGTTCAGTATACTTACAGATACACAGTAATAATACTTAAGTCCATTTTGTAGGTAGACTGCATTGACGTTGGGACCAACCAAGCTTCTTTTGCCACATTTAAATATTAAATTAATCTATCAGGTTTGCTCTGAACTCAAGCTAAATCCTTCACCTTCTTATGATGCTTTGTTTGCTGTCAGTGTCATAATGCTATTACCGGTCTCATGCCACGTCTATGAGGTAATAATCCAATGGCAAAGATTGCGTCCCAAATGGCAGCCTATTCCCTATACAGTTCACTAATTTTGACCAGGGCCCCAACCAAAAACACATTGCAAAGCCTCTCTGTGACCCTGAACTGACACCTCTCTCACAACACTGAAAGAGCAAGAGGGCTTTATGACACGCCACATCAAATAGACAGCTGTATTGACATTATTAATCCCATGTGATGTTACGCAGCATTGTGTGGATTTGGGATATGAATGGTATTAAATTCAAATAAAGGCTAAGCTCAAATTCTTTGTTTGATGCTTGAAAGACACTGCCATTGAACCGTACGGTACAATAGTCTTTTGCAAAGTTTTTTGAAGCAGTTTAATGAAACTGAATGCGACTTTCATTCTCTGCTCAAAGCTGTGACTGCCTTTCCTTTTTCCCCAATGGAACCAGTGGTTGTGAATTCTCAAATCCTTTTGCTTAACACCAGTGCACTAGTTATTGCGCAGGAGAGTACCCCAACAGGCCCTTCTGGCATCTCAGGGAGGAAACATGCATGTTTTTCTACCCCGTGCCCGTCTCACGTTCATCCTCAGGGGGCCACGGCTGCAGCTCCATATGGCTGCATACCTAGGGCCCGGTGTTTATACCAGCATTAGGCATCTAACGTCTAAAAACAGGCAGGATAAAATAATTTGTACTTGTCCCAACTCCTCTATTGAGACAGTGGTGGGGATTAACACATTCCATACATGGCATATACAATGACCAGGGCATTTGTCGGACTGACTATCGTTGTATGTACAGTATATGGGTGTTATTTTTATTTAGCTGTTCTAATGAATTAGATTAGATACACAGGGATGTAAATGTTAGCCAGCTAGAATGAGGACGCACTGTGATCCAGAACTTTGTGTAGTCAAATATTGTGATTATAACCTACAGTGAGCTTCTTTTTCTTGTTTGCTTATTTGCTCTTGATTTGACTTTTGACGCTGTCACAGAAATGTGGTCGGGTGCTGAAAAGGTGTCTGAGAATGCCCTTTCTGTAAAAACCTCAAGCATGTGCTGAGAAATAAACATGGGAGGTATTTCCCCCAGATCGTCAGGAAAAGGAAGTTGCTGTTATTTTCTAATATTTCCTTAACTACTTCTACAGATAAGTTACGGTTTGCCAAAGCTAAGGTTAGGCGTATAAGAATCTAACAAAGTAATGGTTGTGAATCAGTGGATAACCCGTTTATTCTATAGTTTTTATGGTTGATACTGTCGGCAAGAGAACAGGGGTGTATTCATTATACCGATTCTGTTACAAAGTGTTTTGACCGTTTGCAACAGAAACAAGCGTTTCTATTGGACAAATTCAGGTAGGTAACTTCCCATTTCGTTCCGTTTTCTCTGTTTGCTTCTGTTTGTTTCTTAAATGGTTTCCGTTGCGAGACGTAATAAACCCCACATGGTTAATGGATTCGATTCAGGAGAAAGGTGTGTGTGTATATAGACATCAATATTTTTTTAATTAATGCAGATCTGTAATATGTGAAGCCCAACAGCCTATAGCTGTTTCCTTATTCTCTCTGTAGTCCCCTATGGGCCCTGGTCAAAAGTACTGCACTACATATGGAATAGAGTGCCATTGGGGACGCAGCCTATAAAAGTGAAGTGCATTATCAAAACAATGTACAAAAAAGTAATTCTATCCTATACAGAAATATGGGGGATGTGCAGCTTGTGACTACGACGCGGATCTCCAAGACCAGCTTGACGTTAGGGCGAGGTTCTCCAAGTCAGGAGTCTCCAGCCTTTACTCTCCCACCCCGCGATGCCCGGGTCAGCACAGGAGGGACAGCACGCCTTGATGGGAAGGTAGGAATCTCTCTCTCAAAAAGCCTGTCCCAAATCGCTCCCTATTTCCCTCCCCTTGTTCTTGATATTAGTATTTCTGAATAGGTATACAGTGCCTTTTGGAAAGTATTCAGACCCCTTGACTTTTTCCACATTTTGTTACGTTGCAGCCTTATTCTAAAATGTATTCAATAGTTTTTTTCCCCTTGTCAATCTACACACACTATCCCATAATGACAAAGTGAAGACATAAACTATGACATAACACATAATGAATCATGTAGTAACCAAAAAACAAATACAAATATATTTATGTTTGAGATTCTTCAAATAGCCACCCTTTGCCTTGATGAGAGCTTTGCACACTCATGGCATTCTCTCAACCAGCTTCATGAGGACCGCCACACGAATGGAAGACCCAGAAATACCTCTGATGCAGAGGATAAGTTCATTAGAGTTACCAGCCTCAGATTGCAGCCCAAATAAATGCTTCACAGAGTTCAAGTAACAGACACATCTCAACATCAACTGTTCAGAGGAGACTGTGTGAATCAGGCCTTCATGGTCGAATTGCTGCAAAGAAACCACTACTGAAGGAATGCCAAGAGTGTGCAAAGCTGTCATCAAGGCAAAGGGTGGCTATTTGAATAAACTATATAAAATATTTTTTATTTTTTTGGCTACTACATGATTCCATATGTGTCATGTCATAGTTTTATTCTACAATGTAAAAAATAGTTCAAATAAAGAAACAATTGAATGAGTAATATTCCAAACTTTTGACCCCCAGTGTAAGTATTCAGACCCTTTACTCAGTACTTTGTTGAAGCACCTTTGGCAGCGATTACAGCCTTGAGTCTTCTTGGGTATGACGCTACAAGCTTGGCACACCTGTATTTGGGGAGTTTCTCCCATTCATCTCTGCATATCTCTCCAGAGATGTTCGATCGGGCTCTGACTTGTCCACTCAGGGACACGCTCTGGAGAAGGTTTTTATCAAGTATCTTTCTGTACTTTGTTCCGTTAATCTTTGCCTCGATCCTGACTAGTCACCCAGTCCCTGCCGCTGAAAAACATCCACACAGCATGATGCTGCCACCACCATGCTTCACCGTAGGGATGGTGCCAGGTTTCCTCCAGACGTGACACTTGGCATTCAGGCTTCAATGCCAAGTGTCAGGGTTCAATCTTGGTTTCATCAGACCAGACAGTCTTGTTTCTCATGGTCTGAGAGTCCTTTAGGTGCCTTTTGTCAAACTCCAAGCGGGCTGTCATGTGGCTTTTACTGAGGAGTGGCTTCCATCTGACCACTGTACCTTAAAGACCTGATTGGTGGAGTGCTGCAGAGATGGTTGTCCTTCTGGAAGGTTGTCTCATCTCCACAGAGGAACTCTGGAGCTCTGTCAGTGACCATCGAGTTCTTGGTCACCTCCCTGACCAAGGCCCTTCTCCCTCGATTGCTCAGTTTGGCCGGGCGCCCAGCTCTAGGAAGAGTGTTGGTGGTTCCAAACTTCTTCCATTTAAGAATGATGGAGGACACTGTGTTCTTGGGGACCTTCAATGCTGTAGAAATTGTTTTGGTACCCTTCCCCAGATCTGTGCCTCGACACAATCCTGTCTCGGAGCGCTATGGACAATTCCTTCTACCTCATGATTTGGTTTTTGCTCTGACATGCACTGTCAACTGTGGGACGTTATATAGACAGGTGTGTGCCTTTCCAAATCATGTCCAATCAATTGAATTTACCACAGGTGGACTCCAAGTTGTATCAATGGAAACAGGATGCACCTGAGCTCAATTTTGAGTCTCATAGCAAAGGGTCTGAACATTATGTAGATAATATATATATTTTTTAATACATTTGCTCAAATTCTAAACTTGTCATTATGGGGTATTGTGTGTAGATTGATGAGGAATAAGGCTGTAACGTAACAATGTTTAAAGAGTCAAGGGGTCTGAATACTTTCCGAATGCACTGTAACCAGTGTAGTGGTAAGGCTTCCACCATATCTGCAAACATTGAGGGAATAGGGCCATAAGGAGGAGTTTGGATCGAATTGGACCACAATGTCCTTTTCTTTCCTTCTCACTTTGTACCGGTCATATCGATTTATTTTCAACCCACCCGAGTTGAGCTGCGTGTTGCATAACCTTCATTGTATTTGGAATAGAGCTGCTGAAGTGGACTTTGTTGCCCTAGGGTCAAGGCCTGTGCTGCTCACTGAGCATCCCTCTCTGGGCATCACTGTCAGTTTGGAATTGGGCCCAATCCCAAATTGACCCCAAAGCCCTATGCACTTGTGGAGATAGGCTAGGTGGAGGTTTCCCCATATTGCTTATCTGAGGGGCAAGGTGGAGATAATGCCATATTGCTAACACCTGTCATAGCCTTTCATATCTCTACAAGTGCATAGGTTTAGGGGTTGATTTGGGATTGGGCATCTGTCTCTGCTTATCAGCTCATTCAATATGGTCATGGGTGAGCATCCAGGCTTTGTACCAAAAAAATACTATCTGAATACTTTTTCCAACATGCACTTGAGGCTGACAGAGAGAACTGTCGGGTCTTGATTTATCGCAAAGGTCCTTTTGGCAAAGAATGCTTGACTTTCCATTTTCAGTATGATTAATGTATGGTGACTTGTTATCCGAACAACAAAACATTTTCCTACATATTCCTACAGACAAGGCATTGATGCGTAGGCTATGCTTAAAAAAGGATTAAGATGGAGGTTTATCATGGGTGTAATGCTAGTCAGGAAGAGTAATCTAATTTATGCCATTAAGCAAACGCTTTTATCCAAAGCAACTTAGTCGTGTGAACATAAATGTTCATATGGGTGGCTCCAGTGCAAATCAAACCCACTTCCTGGAAGTGCAAGTGCTAAACTCTACACAGGAACACAATGCATTTCTCCAATACATTTTCTTTCGTAACTAAATCTCGAGAGTGTAGCCTTGATTTGTTATCCCCAAAAAATGCATGATTTAAATGCACCCTTTCCACTGCACATGTCAACATGGCCAGTCAGTCAAGCTAGACGAACTCGCTTCAGTGGCTTTGCTCTGTTTTGGAACCCTTTCATCATGTCTCCTTGTGATGTTTTGACACCACCCCCCCCAGAGGGTCGGCTCTGCTTCTCAGATGCCCCGGTCTCAGTTCCTGTCAAGTCTCCCCACTGCACAAGAGGACAAGTACATTAGAGTGTCTAGTTTGAGAAACAGACGCCTCACAAGTCCTCAACTGGCAACTTCATTAAATAGTACCCGACAAAACACCAGTCTCAACGTCAACAGTGAAGAGGCGACTCTGGGAAGCTGTGAACACCCCTACTCTTACCATAATGTTTTTGTCAACAGTATAATCTGTTTAGGCTTCTTACGGTCAATTTGCATTAAAACACATTTGTTTAGTATGAATCTAGTTAATGATCAGTAAAGTCTTCAAGAAGGATAAATCATTTGGATGGAACTGTTAACAGGCATTTGCCAACAATTATAGTCAATAAATAATGCCTATCGACCAATCCGCATCCAGGATCCAAAACCAGGTTGGACCTTAACCAGTGCTCACGATCAAAATCCAATATGAATCTAACAACCCCCCCCCCCCCCCCCCCCATTCTTCAACTTCCTCTGGCTCTCTTACATACCATCTTTGCCTATGTGTTGCAGTCAATGAGCTTCCACATTCAGCTGATTTTTGCCTCTCAAATAGCTCATGGTATTCTAAATACTCTCCGCCCGCAAACCCTTGCGGTCTGCTCCAAAAACACAGTTGGTAAGGCAGAGGAAATTGAAATGATAAATGCCGCTGCAGAACCAGCCATTGCAGTCTGGAGCCGGAGCCGGGGCCGGAGCCAGGGAAGCTATAGGAGCATGGATCTTGAAGCCTGGGACTGTTGATTCAGTTAGAGAGGAGAACTGGACTGGCTTTGTGTCCAGCTACTACAGTTACTGCAGAATCCATTGAGCTGTGTTCACAGATGCTTAACACCACAGAGCACCACCGGTCCACAGAGCACATGGTTGCGTACAGCAGTCCAGGTTGTCTGTGGCTAAAAACATCTGCCTGCCCTGAGTTAGTCCAGCCTCTACAACAACACTAGGACCAGGCTGATGGCCATCGCAATGGTGGTATGGTTGAAGGATTCCAGATTTCCTGCTTATTCCCTTCGGATTCTTGGAATCTTCCAACCAGGATTTCTGGAGAACCTGGGAATTTGGGAAAGTTACCATGGATCCAAGTAAGCCTCTTACTGTAATTCCCATGTTAATGCATACACAGTTCTGACTGGTCATGACACACCCTTGACATAATGTAAGGAAGCACATTATTGAATTCCTCTGAAAATATTGAGATGGCATGAAAGAAATTCCGGTCATTGATAGCAAAGCCTTTGGCAACCAAGGCTGGAGCTGCTTCCTGAGAGAATAGAGCCAACTGTTGCAGTTGAAGGAGGTCCAGTTTGGGTGAACGGTTCTTATAGAAACCCATTTAAGCACTCTGGTTTTAGATACTGATCATATAGGTTCATACACAGAGATTGTTTTATATTGAAGCTACTTAAATGTAGTACATCTAACTTGAATATATTTTTAATAAAGCTTTACCGACAATGGAAATACTTTCCCCAGACAGACTACTCACCTGTGTCACTTCTGTTCTGGTACGGATAAATCTGTATTATTTACAGTTCCTAAACACAGACACTTCCCGTTCCTGTGGTACACAATGGACCAACAATAACACTTCCTTCAGTTCTAAATCTGTAGCTCTTTCTATAATGTCTAACAGTGTTGGCATTTTAACCTTCATACAGTCTATTTTCAAATTCTAACACGATTTTGTATTTCCATTTATAGTTTATATCAAACCAACGCTAAATCCAACATCTAAATAAATATATGTGTAAGGACAAAAATATGCATCACTTCTTTATCCTTTGTGATTGGTTGGTTGTGATGAGGGTGAGGTGATTGTAGCATAGGAAGAGAGCGACAGCATTGTAGTGTCTGATTTAGTACAGCCTGACTGTCCAGTGCTGAGCAGACTGGGGTTCAAATAATATTCAGAATAATTTCAAATCCTTTATTTGTGCTTGATTGAGCTTGCCTGGCTTAATGGGCCAATAAAATAGTTCCAAAACTGTCACTCCAGGCAGGCTAGACCAAATGCACAAATTATATGAAATAATTAAAATAGTATTTGAACCCAGGTCAGGTGCTGAGAGATATGGAATGCTTCTTGATAGGGATTAAAATATCTTGTGACTTTCAGCTTCCTGAGGTTTTGTTTTTTTCAGAGCTGCTGGAACAGAACCCAGTCAGCTCATCTTCTGCTTGGATGATCTGAAACAACGCAGAAATTACTTTAACAACAGTGTTTGGGATGTCTATGTTCAGCACCAACCTGAAGACTTTACGTTCTTTAGTAGCGATGGAACACACACACACCACACCACCTATGATTTACAGACCACCTACGACCTTCAAACAAGGGTATCACGTGCACAGATGGTTATCTGCTTCCAGGAGGAGGTCATGTGTCAGAGAGTTTGTTACTTTGTTCTGTTGATCTCGCAGGCAGCATTCATCACTACTGAAGGCAAGATCCATCACCTCTCCTTATGTCTGTGTACCAAATGACACCCTATTCCACATTTTAGTCCACTGCTTTTGACCAGGACCCATAGGGCTCTGGTCAAACGGAGTGCACTATATAGTGAATAGGGTGCCGTTTGGGACGTAACCCTTATGCCCGTCTAGATTGAAGATTTTTACGTAGTGGAAACTTGACTTCTCTTATCAGAACGGTGCAAGTTGTATCTCCTCTGGCACTAAATAAAGATCTTTGCGGTGTCAGATACTGATCTTCTGTTGATGCCATATAAGCAGGCTGCGGCCCAAATGACAAGTAGTGCACTATGTAGGCAATAAGGTGCCATTTGGGACAGTGTTTTATCCCGATGCAGATGATCCTGTAGATTCTGGAAAGAGTTAGGGTTGTAATTTGTCTCTGGCCCTGGCCCTGGGGAGCTACTGTCTATTCCAGGTTTCATTGGACGTTAGTGTTGTTTACTTTACTCTGTCTGCACTAAATCCACTCTGCTCTCCACTACTCTACTCTGTTGATATTCAATGAAAATGCTCTACTACCAGATCAAAGTTGGAAAAGATTGATGTGTAAATACGTGTCCCAAATGGCACCCTATTCCCTACATAGTTCAATGATAGTTTAGTATTTTTTTTTTTTTTATACATTGCAGCTAAAAGCTGAAGCCTCACCAGCACACCTTGCTGTCCCCTCACGTCCTTTGGCTCTGGTCTTTGAAATGGTTAGCTGGCCAGCCACTCCTCTCCACTCACCACCCAATACTAGTGTTCAGAGTAGCTGATCTTCACTAGCCATCTCCACCTTCAGTCCTCTCACTTCTGCCTCTCCTGCCGGTGTTGTGGCATTATTAGAAACCAAACAGTCCCTTAGAGAGCCAGCTGGCTAGACAAAACTACCAACATCTGTCAGAAAACTGTCTTAATTTGTTTTTAAATCAGTCTGACCCCCGGATTCTATGGGTGATGCCACCTAAGGTTTTATAAAAAATAATGCAACTGCATTTGCATCTAGGTTGAATGAATCACAATTGAATAAGATATCATATTTGGAAATGGTAATGCCATTATCAACAAACCCTGTTTTCAGACCAGGTAGCTATTACTCTTTCCAAAGTCAAGACCAAACATAATGTATTGATAAGACAGAGAGCAAAATTGACCATCTATCGAGTTAGACTCAACCATTATGTCCATGCTAATCATTCCAGTCGTTTACTGGCCAACAAGCTACGCAGTAATGATCAATTAGATGACATAGCAACTTGAATCTGAAACAGGGGAATTACTATCACAACCCAAATGAATCAAAGATTCTCCGGCTTATATAAAGAACTGTACACCTCTGATTTTGTAAATCCACACCAAGCCAGACTATTGGATAGCATGAATAAAGGAAAATCACCTGGCTGGGACGGTTTCCTCCTGAGGTCCAAGGCCCTTCTCCCCCTGGCGGAATATAGATTGATGCTGTCTTTACTGATATAAACAATGCTAACTACGCTTTGGTCGTAGATCTCCGAGACAGGATTGTGTCGAGGCACAGATCTGGGGAAGGGTACCAAAACATGTCTGCAGCATTGAAGGTCCCCAAGAACACAGTGGCCTCCATCATTCTTAAATGGAAGAAGTTTGGAACCACCAAGATCTAGAGCAATCGGGGGAGAAGGGCCTTGGTCAGGGAGGTGACCAAGAACCCGATGGTCACTGACAGAGCTCTAGAGTTCCTCAGGCCTTTATAGTAGAGTGGCCACTCTTCAATTAAAGGCACATGACAGCGCACTTGGAGTTTGCCAAAAGGCACCTAAAGGACTTTCAGACCATGATAAATACGATTCTTTGGGCTGATGAAACCAAGATTGAACTCTTTGACCTGAATGCCAAGAATCACATTTGGAGGAAACATAGCACCATCCCTATGGTGAAGCATGGTGGTGGCAGCATCATGCTGTGGGAATGTTTTTCAGCAGCAGGGACTGGGAGACTAGTCAGGATCGAGGGAAAGATGAACAGCAAAGTACAGACCCTTGATGAAAACCTGATTTCAGTGGGCAAATGCTCACCTTCGATAGAGAAGTGTGCTCTTCACGGATGAATCCCAGTTTCAACTGTACTGGGCAGATTGCAGACGTGTGGGCGAGCAATTTGCAGATGTCAACGTTGTGAACCGCGTGCCCCATGGTGGCGGTGGGGTTATGGTATGGACAGGCATAAGCTACAACCAGCGAACACAATTGCATTTTATCAGTGGTCATAATCAACAGCCTGATCAACTCGATGCGAAGGAGATGATGAGCTGCATGAGGCAAGTGGTGATCCACACCAGATACTGACTGGTTTTCTGATCCACACCAGATACTGACTGGTTTTCTGATCCACACCAGATACTGACTGGTTTTCGGATCCACACCAGATACTGACTGGTTTTCGGATCCACACCAGATACTGACTGGTTTTCGGATCCACGCCCATACATTTTTTTTGTTTTCTTTTTTTTTTGTTACGGTATCTATGACCAACAGATGCATATCTGTATTCCCCCATCATGTGAAATCCGTAGATTAGGGTCTAATGAATTCATTTAAATTGACTGATTTCCTTTATAAACTGTAACTCAGTAAAAACTTTGATTGTTGCATGTTGCGTTTTTATATTTCAGTGTGTGTATATAAATAGGCTGCCATTTGGGACACTGACAATAAGTAATTGGGCAGTGCTGCAAGACTATTAATATGGCATAATTACAGACTCTCCTGAAACATGTATAAATAAAAAAATGTGATGTGTTCTTTGGCAGTGAAAAAGTTCTGTAATTGTCTATATTCTACAGTAAACAGTGCAGTTGTCCATTGCAAACCAGTCCTGTGTCCCTATTTGAGGTCAGCTGGTTGTGTTGCCTGACAGTGACAGTATGTGGCCTTTTCCTTCCTGGCAGGCACTGTTGTTGTCATGCTCCAGGGCCATGTTCTTAATGATAGGGGATGCTCCTCTGAAGACAAGGAATGTCCACCAGCACGGAGGCAGGCGTCTGACATGCCACAGGTCCATGTAGCCTCCCAGTCCTTTTTAATAGCCTGCCAAGCGTAGAACTCATTCTCCTAAAGAATTGTATTATTACGTAATTACGAGTCAGTAGGAAAATATAGGGGAACAGCATGCGAGGGAGTCTCCATGTGAACGTTCTGAACGGTACGATGCCAGAAACCTGATGGTGGTTGAAACTTCTCTCCTATTGAAAGCAGATGTGGACGACTCCACCCTGACTCACCGCTCAGCTCACTTCTCTGACCAGTGCTAGTGAAGCGGCCACTGCTGCTGGTTACATTCAAATGTTCCATTGGTTTTAATGGCATACATTGTCCATATTGGGTACTTTTTTTTAAGGCCTTTTTCTGCAAAGAGCGGCCTGATCCATCCACTGGGCATTGTTAAGAACGGTATTTAAACACGGGTGATTTATTATCTTTTGCATGTGTAATTCATTGTAGCCTTTTGGCAGTCTGGCTTGACAGAAAAATACAATGTTGATGAGATGAAGACGTCAAATTATTTGAATGGTGAAACAGCAGTCAAATACTTCATTGTTTCCCCTCCAATGGAATGTTAGCTCAGGATTAAACATTAACGTCACGTTGAAGTGATGTTGGATCCTCACCATGTGGATAGTGGCTATTTACAGCACTGTGAGAATCAACTTATGAATAATTGAACCTCATCAAATGTGGAGTTATCCCTTTTCTGTCTGATTGACATAACAGCGATGCGTATCAAATTGTACCCTGTTCCTTATAAAGTGTATTTCTTTAGGACAGAGACCTATGGGCCCTGGACGCAAACCTATTCTGACCCCCATCCAGCAGTAGCGATCACAACTTTGTGCGATGTATGCTACGATGCAGGTGGGAATACATGAATAGGTTCTGATGTACATCCATCGAGCGTTAGCCAGACAATTATTCTAGCGTCTCTGTGAGAGGCCAACTCTAGCTGTAATCCAAAGTTGAAAAGTAATTCTCTGTACAAGACCTAAGTGAATTATTGGGACAAATAAACCATCGGGGAATGAAAAAGACAGGGCCTGCGTCCCAAATGGACCGCTATTCCCTATATAGGGTGTCATTTGAGACGCAGACAAGAAAACATCAGATACATTTATTGATTTGGAGCAACGGTGGCAGTGGAAATCGCTTTGCTTACATGATTGAAATAACAAACTTTAGCTTCCCTTTGATCATTTTCCTCTCTTCATTACGAGAGGATTTCGTTGTAAAGGCTGCGTTTCTCCCAGAGGTATTAGCCTTTGTTATGACAGTAGTACTCATGATGTGATGACACATTGGGTGCCAGTAGCCTGACTAAAAAAGGACTGGAGAGAGTATTCCTTGCTTTGTTCCTCATATGCCTCTCTCCCTGTTTACTCGTCTTCTTCTTGCGTTCTTGGGTATTTTGATGCTCTTCAAAAGCTAGGTTTTATGTCCAGGGTGGGATCAGTAGTCAGGGCTGTCCTCTGCTGCCGGTGTATTGAGCCGTAGTCCTGTCACAACCTTTTTGTTTTGACACAGTTTTCTCTGGACAAACTAATATGGTACTTGTGTCTGTTTCCTGGTTCGTAGAAATTCGACTCTGTGTAAACAACCCATTGTTTCTCCTATACTCAACATGTGAATTTGGTCATTTGGGATGTTTGACCACAATACATTTTAATAACGAGAAGTCTGAAGTCTGCTTGAAATTTATGTCACAGTCAAGCAGCTGAGTTTTCAAGGAAATGCCAGTGCCTTTTTAATAACAACTTTAAACCTAATAATGCTATTTTTGGGCAAGCCTTCGGAGGACCGGGAACAGCGGAGGTAATATGTTATTGAAACTGAGAGGCTAGTTTGACAGACTGGAATGTAAGTGGTCGATTACAGAGAAGCTGGACTTTTTTAACCTTGCCTAAGACTTTTGAACCCATCTTGTCTACTAGCTGTTGAGTCTGTTTTGTATGTTCAATCTGAAACGCATCCCAGCTGCAGTAGTTAACAATGTTTGTCTATTTTTTGGTTTTCAGAGTGAGCCCCGTGTAATATTTCTGCATGTTTGGGTTTACCATGGTTCTCCTCTGAAGTAGTATTTTACAAAGTCCCAGGGGTTCAAGCGGAGGATGGTTGGCATGCCACCAGGGGAGAAACAGAGGGGGAGAGAAAGAGATTACCCATCCACCGTCCTTATTAGCTGGGGTCTCTGCTTGCAGATTTGTGATGCTTCAAAGACTTCAGAGAAAATAAGCTGTAGTGTAGTGTGATTTAGGGAAGTCGACTAGAACTGAAGTGAATCAGAGAAAAAGGTGGGAAGCTCCTCCAGATAGACAGACAGGAAATGTTTCACAGAGCTTCTGTACATATTCATCTCTGGTATATCATGTGCCCTTTCAGCTCCTGTACTCCTCTTCACACGTGGTGCTATTAGTGATGGCTACTGACCCGGGCCATGTAGAATAAAATAATTTTAAAAAAGCATTGAGAGAATGGAAAAGTCAAAGGACTAAGAACTTCAGTAATACAATATGCACTGGAAAACAGAAGACCGGGATAATTCAACAGGCTACTTGTGGCAGGAATATATTTTTTTGTTTTCTGGGAGGTAGGAAACGCTGAGGGTAATTACTTGTAAATGCTTATTTGTGTTTTTGTAAATACCCTGTTGTTTGCTGTGTTCCTTTTTGTTTTTACGTCTAATTAAGTTGAATCAGGCCACAGATGCAGTCAGTTTCACACACCCAGGGAGTCCCTGTGCTCCGACTGTCACGGAGCTGGTGTCAGTCAGTGGCCTAAATTCACCTGCTCATTAAAAAGAAAACAGTAATTTCTTATGGAAGCAGTTGTGAATATGAGAAGCACAATGTTAGGATTTGTTTCAACCATTAACCACTGTTGCCCTATTACGTTTTGTATAGTTAAAATCCACTGAAACGCATCCATCTATTCCCAGGTGAGAGGACACCCTGAGCCCCAGGTCACGTGGTCCAGGAATGGAAAAATGGTGATAGCTGGAGAGCGCTTCGCCATGGAACAAAGTAGCCGTGGAACCTTCAGCCTGGTGGTCCATGGTGTCCAGGAGGAGGATGCGGGGCGTTACACATGTGAGGCAGTCAACGATGCCGGAAGTCGCCAGGTCACAGTGGAGATCATTGTAGAAGGTACAGCAACTCCCAAACGTCTGTTCCAAATGGAACCCTAGGCTGCCATTTGGAACACATCCTTACCCTCTCCATCAGCCATCCAGATAGATAATGGAATGGTCTGGTTCATAGAAAGCAGACTTCTAAGTAACCCTGAGAAATGCACAGCCTCAATAGCTCATGTGAAATAAAACCAAGACTGCTGCAAGTATTTTAAACACCAGCACATTTATTCTACACCATCAAATATGACGTCCATTACCATGCATAAGCTTTTATACTGAATGTAATGATATGATTAAGGTTGGATGTGGATCATCTTCAAAAGGACCACTTTGTTTTGACGTCCTTTTTTTAATTCCCCGTTCAGAAGGAATTAATTAAAGTAACCAAAACAAAGCCAACAGAGCCTTCGTCCCAAATGGCCCCTTCTTCCCTATATAGTTCACTACGTTTGACCTGAGCACCATAGACCCTGGTCAAACGTAGTGCACTAATTGAGGAATAGGGGGCCATTTGGGATTCATACTGTCCGCATGGAATTTTTCCTTCCTGTTAGAATAAGTGGTGTTAGAATAAGTGGTGTTAGATATACTTTGATTCCTTGGGGTATACATGCCAGCTGTGCCTTTCCATTTCCGATAGTTACGCTGTGGATAGTTAGGTTACATTATGCATGATAGAGGGGCTGGCACCTACTGCTTTCTATAGTTAGGTTACATTATGCATGATAGAGGGGCTGGCACCTACTGCTTTCTATAGTTAGGTTACATTATGCATGGTAGAGGGGCTGGCACCTACTGCTTTCTATAGTTAGGTTACATTATGCATGGTAGGGGGGCTGGCACCTACTGCTTTCTATGGAGAAGTATTCAAACATTCAGACATCCTCCACATTTGTTCAGCTTTCCATGATCAGAAAGGTCTCTTTAGGCTCACTAAACATTGACATATGGAGCAGCCCTCTGTAACAAGTAGCATTACATACATATCTTACAAGGCATTGGACTGAGATATGAAGCATTCTGCAACACTGCACATTAATTTACATGACGTGTTGCTGGAATTGCAGCAGCGATATATTCTATGGTTGTTTCTCCAATGACACCCTATTCTCTACATAGTGCACTACATAGGGCACTACATAGTGCACTCCTTAGGGCACTACATAGGGAATAGGGTGCCATTTGAGAAGCATACTTTGTTTTTTATTCATTATCTGAGGCATGTTTTCTATCTCTCAGGGAACACAGGGAAGAAATACAGCCTCCCCTCCTTCAGTAGAACAGGGTAAGATGTCTTTGGTTGTGTCCCAAATGACACCCTATTCCCTACAAAGTGCAGTACTTTTGACCAAAGCACTATGGGCCCCTGGTCAATAGTAGGGCACTATGTTGGGGCACAGTCCTTTCTGCACATGGTGGTATGATTGATCTTTTAAATCTACCTTCCTAGGCTGTTTTATCTGTAAAACGGGCATTTTTGATGTTCCATGAGATGTTTATTCTTGTATTTTTATAATGCAGATATGTTTTATGTTGGTGTTTAAAAATATAGCCAGTCAGTCATTTAAGTCATTATTCAAATGGAATCTGTTTGTTCAAGTGATGTTATTGAGCAGAGACATATTTGGATGCTAAGTCATTGTTTTCTGACTCCAGTGGGCGGTTTGGAGTTCCAGCGGTGGAGAGCAGGCCCAGTATCTGGGGGGAGAGCCCCCCCAAGTTTGTGACAAAGCCCTCCCGGATCATTGTCCGAATGGGACAGATTGGCAAATTCTCTGCCAAAATCACAGGACGTCCACAGCCCCTGGTTACCTGGCTCAAAGTGAGATGGAACAGAAAATGTTTGGCAATTTCAGTAACTTACCCCAAATTCCCAGGTTTTCCAGACATCCCAGTTGTGATATTCTTGGAAATGGGAGGGAATAAGCATGAAATCCAACCAGGATTTCTAGAAGCCTGAGAATTTAGGGATATTTTTTACTCTAGATGGTATAGAGACTACATATTCTGTCTTTTGATAATGGAGGATGGTGAGTCTTCATCTGACTTCACACTCTTCCCTTTCTTCAACTCTCTCTTTTTCTCTGTGATGGATGGTTGTCACAGGGAGATGAAGAGCTCCATGCTTCTCCCCACTTCAACATGTTTGAGAAGTCCGGAATCCACTTCCTGGTGATCCGAGAAGTGTGTGTGTACGATGCAGGAATGTACACCTGCTCTGTGGCCAACAGTGCAGGGAAGGCCACAGCTACAGCCGAGCTGATCGTTCAGGGTAGGGCGCTGCAGCCAATCACACAGCCTGTTATTCAGCCATCAACAAAACAGGTCGTGTCCCAAATGGAACCCTATTCCTTTTGACTAAACAGGGAATAGGGTTCTGTTTAACATCACAGTAAATCATCAGCTGTGCCAGTTCTTATATTTCAGAAATGTTCGTATTTGAGAGGGGAAGTTCAGTGTGCATCCATTCCTTTTTAGGTTCAGGCAGTGAGCCGGGCATGTGAGTATATATCTCATATAATTCCCTGCAGAGTGATTTTACTAACTGTGTGATTACATGAGTAAGCATTTTCGTGAGTTGGTTACATTTCTACAAAATAGTTCCACAGTTTCTTCACAGGGATTCAATCTTTTGACAATTGAATGTGTTGCGCTACCTCTGCAGTCTAGGTCCCTCTGCTCTGGTAGCACCTGTCCCAAAGGCTACTGACTCACCTGAAGTCAAGCCCACAACTAACGGCCTGCTCTCAGACCAACGATCACCTATCAAGACTGCCGCTCTCACCAGGGAGACCAAAGACCGCACAGAGACCGAAACTCCAGCATGGAAGACCAGCGCAGCATCTCCAAAGACCACCGTTGTGACTTCTCCCAAGCCTCCTACGGACCTGCCAGATAAGGCCCCCAGAAAGGCTGGCGTCTCTCCCCCAAAGGCTGCCAGCTCCACCACCCTGCAGCACCACCTGGGAGGCCAAGGATCTGCAAGGACCAGCCCACACTCTCAAAGCAGTGCCCCTGAGAGGGATACAAGACATATGGTGAAGACCACCCCAAAAGGAGTCCCAGAGCCATCTCCAGAGCCTACCAGAGAAACCAGAAGGCAGGCCAGAGAGAGCAGGTTAGAGAGGGCAGCTGTGGCTGCAGGAGCTTATCCCAAATTTGACTCTGTACCTCAGAGCCAGGATGCTACGGAGGGGACCCAAGTCACATTCAAATGCCAAGGTGATTCAAAGCATCTTGCGATTCCATGTTTTCAGATGCTTTTTGATATAAATAATATATTTAATCAGAGAAAATAGTACAAGACATTCCCAACTTTGTTTTTTAACCAAATGTTTATAGGCCATTGTTCACTAATGTTCTCTAATAACTACTTTGTGGCATTTGATGTGTTCCTCCAGTCTCAGGTTCTCCTGTGCCTGGCCTGAGCTGGACTAAAGACGGCCTCCTTTTGAGGCCCAGAGCAGGGCTGACCTTCCAGCAGGACGGCAACACACACATCGTCACTTTGACCAACGTCCAGAAGAGGGACAGTGGGAGATATGGATGCACCATGACCACCAGCACTGGGAAGGTGTCTTCAACTTGGACCCTCAGTGTCAAGAGTAAGTACTTAGTCTGCGTCCCAAATGGCACCCTACTGTTGATCAGAGCCCTATGGGCCCTTGTCAAAAGTAAGGCACTGAATAGAAAATAGAGTACCATTTGGGACGCAGACTAAATTTACTGTACTGCTTTAATAGGGTGAACTTAGGCCCTCGTTTTGTAGAATATTAATGAAATTACTATTTTTCAGTGAACAGGTCTATGGTTGTGAAAGTGTAATAGTTTTGAGCTCTGCCTCTGGGTAAAACGTGACTATTCCCCTGGCTGTCTCAATCAAAACATGATAAGAATGAAGGCAAGAGAAGTCATTAAGTTCATTCCTCAGCTAAAATGCTGACTTGGGCTTGAGTTCATCTAAAACGAGACTGTTGTCCTTAGAAGTCATCTGCTGTCTTTTACCAAATAAAAATTGCTTGTTTATTTAATGATAATCAAAGTGAAACTATTTTAATGGAGGATTTGGAAAGGTTTTGATATCTTGTCTAGTTGTTTTTGTTTGGATGAAACAGTTTGGCTCCAGTCTAGTGATTTCAATTTATCCTGTCTATTTTCTATAATACAGTGCCAAACACTATGCAGATTCAGTTTGTTTTGCTAGAGACGAGCCGTCTGTGTTTGATGAGACTGAGCGTCCTTTTGGAATGACTGCAACAATTCTTGTCTATCTATGCCATCTACCGGAAAGAAGGAAAATTGCATCTTTTCAGATACCCACTCTGTGTCCCGAATTTCCCACACTTCTCCCAAAGTGTGTAATTGCACACTCTCCATCATGGATATAAAGCTTTAGATTGGAGCATTGGTTGGAAGGCATTTTCAGGATTGTTTAATCCGTGATGGGAATGTGCAGAGTCAGGATGCACCCCTAGTTTGCTAATACCACATATTCCCTCATTTCAAATGTACTGTGAGGCTCCAATACAATGTAATATACTGTTGATGTTAATACTCTGTCTGCACTCCCTCCCCTGCAGACCCACGGCTGGAGGGCAAGCCCCCTGCGTTCAGCACTGTCCTGAAGGGATGTTCACTGAGTGAGGGCCAGGACTTCCTTCTGCAGTGCTCAGTGGATGGAAAGCCTCTACCTAACATCTCCTGGCTCCTAAACAGTGAGAGAGCCTATCATTACATCTCCCCTGCAGTAACTAAGGTTGCAAAATTTTCCAAAGATCATGGTTGAAGGATTCTGGTTTACTTCCTGATTCTGGGAATCTTCCAACTAGGATTTCTGGAAAACCTGGGAATGCTTGTGAAAGCTACGGGAATTTTGCAACCCTAGCAGTAACAGTTATGCCCATTTACCCACTAGAGGGGGGTGATGTTCCTGTTTTCAAGGCTTTGTGCCTCATAGGACTGACAGACTAAAATCAGGTCAATTTCTATGAGAAGTGAAGGATGGTAGGAGAGGAATACAAATGTCTCTGTACTCAGAACCCTCTTGAACAGATCAGCTAGGTAGGGGGTTTAACTTATTGTCTGCGTCCCAAATGGCACCCTATTTCATATATAGTACACTACTTTTGACCACACGATAACTTAAACCCCCTACCTAGCTGATCGTTTTAAGAGGGTTCTGAGTACATAGACAGCTTGAGGGCGGCCCATCAGAGGACCACCATTTCACAGGTCTGGCAGCTCTGCTGCTGAAGGCTCATGTGTCTGTACCACGCCCAGATCACACACACAGTATTTATTTTTCATCTTTCACTGCTCCACATATAGAATGACAGGGGAAACCGTCTTGAATGTGGCATTTTAGAAGCTCATGACTCAAGCATGGTGTCCAACTCAACACAGTGAACCAAGGTTATTATAGTTTAGTGATTTTCTATTAGTTTTTAAATCTTTATTTAAATTTCAGTTTGGTTCCTGTTTTCAGTTTTATAATTTATATTGTTTTTATATTATTTAGTTTAAATTGTAATGTTAGGGACAGTGTTTTTTTGGGGATGTCACTTCTTGCCACTGGGGGCAGTAATACATTTAAATTATACATCTTAATATGACTTAGATTTAAAAGGATAATTGTCTGCTGCGCAGTTCAAAGCTATGGCCAGCTCTGGTTGTTAGTGGTCATGGGTATTCTTTTGCTTATTGTGTAATAGCTTGATAGGCGTTACTATGTTCGCCCCGTTGTCAGTAACAACGAGTTGGATCTTCTCCTCTGGTATGTCCAATGTGCAGTCAATTACCCTCTGTAGCGCCTTGCCGTCAGATACCAAGCAGTTGCCATACAAAGCGGTGATGCAGCCAGTCAGGATGCTCTCAATGGTGCAGCTGTAGAACTGTTTGAGGATCTTAGGACCCGTGCCAATTCCTTTCAGCCTCCTGAGGGGGGAAGACGTTTTGTCGTGCCCTATTCACAACTGTGTTGGTGTGTGGACAATGATAGATCCTTAGCAATGTGGAAACTGAGGAACGACTCTGCCCTACTGTTTCCTGTAGTCCACAATCAGGGGACGGATGTGGAAATGGTTGGGTCATACAAGTTCCTGGGAGTCCATATGGACAACTGGCTGGAATGGGCTGGTAACTGGTTCTGAGGAGGCTCAGGTCCTTCAACGTGTGCAGTAAACTACTGCATACTTTCTACCCGTCTGTGGTGGCCAGTGCCATCTTCTTTGCAGTGGTGTGCTGGGGCGCCAACATAAAGGCTGGTGATGCTTCTCGGGTAAACAAGCTGATCAGGAAGGCTAGCTCTTTTCTGGGGATTAGCCTTGACACTCTAGAGGAGGTGGCGGAGAGAAGGATCCTGGCCAAACTGCTGGCCATCATGGATAACGTCACCCACCCTCTGCATGCCATGGTTATGGTGCAGAGGAGCACCTTCAGTCACAGACCGATCCCACCACGATGTGCCAGAGAGCGCTACAGGAGGTCCTTCCTGCCGGCAGCTATTAGACTATTTAATGCCTCACCGGGGTGCCGTGCCGTCCCGTCGGCAACATAGACCTGGAACTGTTGGGGTGTTAGGACCTAGTTTAACAATTAGGCATCCAACCATCCATGAGTAACCTTCTGGTCTGTAATCACTCATTCACTCAGAACTTATTCATTCAGCACTCATTCATTCAGGACTGTATATACAGCGGGTGAAATAAGTATTGAACACGTCACCATTTTTCTCAGTAAATATATTTCCAAAGGTGCTATTGACATTAGTTTCACCAGATGTTGGTAACAACCCAAGTAATCCATACATACAAAGAAACCAAAACAAATAAGTTCAGAAATTAAGTTGTGTAATAATGTGAAATGTGATACAGGGAAAAAGTATTGAACACATGAAGAAAGGGAGGTGCAAAAAGGAATGGAAAGCCAAGACAACAGCTGAAAACTATCAGTAATTAAAAAGCAATCCAGCCCCCTGTCAGTGCAAATTAATATCAGCTGGTTCAGTCCCAACTGATGGCCTACAAAAAGGTCTCATTGCCCAAGGTGTCACACAAGACACATCTCATGATGGGTAAAAGCAAAGAGCTGTCTCAAGACATTCGCAACCTAATTGTTGCAAAACATAATGATGGTTATAGGCGCATTTCTAAGCTTCTGAATGTTCCAGTGAACACTGTTGGGGCCATAATACGGAAGTGGAAAGACAATCATTTAACCATAAATCTGCCTCGACCAGGTGCTCCTCGCAAGATTTCTGACAGAGGAGTGAAAAGAATAATCAGAAGAGTTGTCCAAGAGCCAAGGACCACTTGTGGAGAGCTTCAAAAAGACCTGCAATTAGCAGGTACTGTTGTCTCAAAGAAAATAGTAAGTAATGCACTCCACCGCCATGGCCTGTATGCACGCTCACCACGCAAAACTCCATTGCTGAATAAAAAGCATGTTGAAGCTCGTTTAAAGTTTGCTGCACAACATTTGGAAAAGCCAGTGAAATACTGGGAGAATATAGTGTGGTCAGATGAGAGCAAAATTGAACTGTTTGGATGTCATAATACACACCATGTTTGGAGGAGAAATGGCACTGCACATCACCCTAAAAACACCATACCAACAGTGAAGTTTGGAGGTGGGAACATCATGGTGTGGGGCTGCTTTTCAGCAAATCATACTGGCAAACTTCACATAATTGAAGGAAGGATGAATGGGCAAATTTACGAGGAGCACCTGGTCGAGGCAAATCTATGGTGAAATGATTGTCTTTCCACTTCCGTATTATGGCCCCAACAGTGCTCACTGGAACATTCAGAAGCTTAGAAATGTGCCTATAACCAATGCCATCATTATGTTTTGCAACAATTAGGTTGTGAAGGTCTTGAGACAGCTCTTTGCTTTTACCCATCATGAGATGTGTCTTGTGTGACACCTTGGCAATGAGACCTTTTTGTAGGCCATCCGTTGGGACTGAACCAGCTGATATTAATTTGCACTGACAGGGGGCTGGATTGCTTTTTAATTACTGATAGTTTTCAGCTGTTGTCTTGGCTTGCCATGCCTTTTTGAACCTCCCTTTTCTTCACGTGTTCAATACTTTTTCCCTGTGTCATTTCACATTATTACACAACTTAATTTCTGAACTTATTTCTTTTGGTTTTTGTATGTATGGATTACTTGGGTTGTTACCAACATCTGGTGAAAATTTCATGTCAATAGCACCTTTGGAAATATATTTACTGAGAAAAATGGTGACGTGTTCAATACTTATTTCACCCGCTGTACATATTCATATACAGTTGTTATATCATATTTCGTGCAATAATGTAAGTAATTATTGGACTGAACTTACGTAGTCATTCACCCAGGACTGTACGTTAGTATCCTGTCAGTAGTATCTTTTTTTCATTGCATATAGTATATCAATCTACCCATCTATCCATCTAGCTTTCTATCTAGCTTTCTATCTATCTATCTATCTATCTATCTATCTTCCCTCCAAGCTCATCACTAAGCTAAGGATCCTGGGACTGAACACCTCCCTCTGCAACTGGATCCTGGACTTCCTGACAGGCCACCCCCAAATGGTGAGGGTAGGCAACAACACATCTGCCACGCTGACCCTCAACACTGGGGACCGTCAGGGCTGCGTGCTTAGTCCCCTCCTGTACTCCCTGATCACCAACCATGATGAGAGAGCCTATAGAGAGGAGGTCAGAGACCTGGCTGTGTGGTGCCAGGACAACAACCTCTCCCTCAACGTAGGCAAAACAAAGGAACTTATCATGGACGGAGGGAAGCGGAGTGACGAACGCCCCCATTCACATCGACGGGGCTGTAGTGGAGCGGGTCGAGAGCTTCAAGTTCCTCTGTGTCCCCATCGCTAAGGACCTATCATGGTCCAAACACACCAACACAGTAGTGACAGTTCTCTCTGCTACCGCACGGCAAGCGGTACCAAAAGGCTCCTGAACAGATTTTACCACAAAGTCACAAAACTGCTAAATAGTTAACAAAATAGCTACCCAGACTATCTGCATTGACCCTTTTTGTACTAACTCATTTGACTCTATGCACACACACTGGATAATATATATCTCACACACACACACACACACACACACAGTTTTGATGTCTTCACTTTTATTCTACAATGTAAAAAATTGTGCAAATAAAGAAAAATCCTTGAATGAGTAATATTCCAAACTTTTGGCCCCCAGTGTGTATGTGTATGTATATAATCATATATAAGGATTTTACAGCAAAAGTGTGTACCCTGCTCTGTGTAAGAAACTATTTTAGCTGGGAGTGGATTGTGTTTAGGTGTTCCTCAAGTGTGACACACATTCCTCTCTCTCCCCCCATCAGACAAGCCTATGCCGTACGCCCACTCTTCCTTTGAGAATGGCCTGGCCCAACTCACAGTCCAGAGTGCCCTAGCAAAGGACGAGGGCCAGTACACGTGTGTCGCTGAGAACAGCCATGGGAGAGCCGTGTGCACTGCCAAAGTCATCGTCAAAGGTGGGAGCCTGTACAGAGGCCATATGTATCAAGCTTTTCAGGCTGCGTTTACACAGCCAGCTCAATTCTGATATTTCTATAATTGGGCAAAAGATGAGAATTGGAATGCCTGTGTGAAAGCAGCCTCGGAGTAGGAATGATCTAGGATCAGCTCTCACCTGTCCATGTGATCTTATTTAGTCATGTAGACCAGTAACCCTACTCTGAGACGCTTGATACATCCAGCCCCAGAAAAGACACATTTACATTGTGATGGTTATATCAGATATTTCCCAGAGGACTACCCCAATAGTACACCTAATATGCATGTAATTATTTCTCTCTGATGCTTATTGCTTGTACTTTTGTAGTTTCTGTATTAGTCCACGAAGCCTTATAGTTTCTAATATATTCACATTTTATGACTGGCTGTGTAAAGTCTCTTTTTTAAATTCACAGCATGGAAAAAGTCTGCCGTGCTAAAATGACTGATCTGAGAGAGAGAGAGAGAGAGAGAGAGAGACAGACACGTGCTTATGTGTGATAACTGTCTAGATTTTACATTTTGAAAATCTAAACACGCATCCATATGAAGTTGACAAATGCTATAAATATGTAATATATATATATATCTATATATCATACTCAGGCTATTTTAAGTCTTTGCAATGTTTTGGCTATGCTTATCTTTTCAGACGTTTGCTAAAGTCCTGGAATGACTCTTGCGAGGACATTGAGCCCCGTTGCTGCTCTAAGATATTTAGGGCTCCGATGTTTCATTTAAGGAAACGTCTGTTCCAGCATGCACTTTTGTCTTTATCCCCAATGGTGTCCTATTTCCTTAAGTAGGACACTACTTTTGACCCTGATGTAGTGGCCCTGATCAAATGTAGTGCACTATATAAGGGATTGGGTACCATTTGGGACGAAACCCTTGTCTATCAGCACACACAGGGCTTCATGGTGGAGGTTCAGCTTTTTGTTTTGCTAGTGTAAACATTTGAAATACCATCGTTTTCCTACACAGACGGGGCCACTACACATGCACTTGACGGACACATGGAGTGATCTACAGGGAGAGAGTGAGAGAAATTCAACCACCAGACCGCTAACAAATGTACAAGGCTAGACACACAAAACAATTAGCCCACACTTTTTAAAAAGAGAATGAGATATACAGAGTTACCTCTAATGTTCAAATGACTATCTTTATATTCAAGCGTATCAAAGCTTCACACACATTCACTGAACTTTAACATAAGCTACAACAATGTAAATAAGTATAATACCAAAGTTGAAAAAGCACTCCTCTACAAAAAAATATAGATTACAATGTTCACTCACTGGTGTCCATAAAGCAAATAGCACTAAAATTAACACATCTATACACTGAGTCAATGAAATGGAACATTGGCTACATAACTCCAAGTATAATACGAAAGTCCAAAAAACATGCCTCTGTACACAGCAAAGTTTCTTCCACCCTTGTCAGCCTGTTAAGAAAGAGTCATAGCATCGCTACTTCAGAGTAACCAGTAAGTAATTACCACTAGTTAACCAGTAGGCGGGGCAGTAACTCACTGTACTTGCAGTGTGTCTTTGGCCCACCAGTGTGTTTCACCAATTACATCAAGCCGTCTGTGTCTCCTGTCCTCACTGGTTTCCTCCCATAGCTTCATGCACTTGTAGGAATCTCGAACGAACACTGCAATGTCATTCAGTAGTGAGAAAAGGGATTCACTTGTCACAACAACCCCAGTGGTGTCAGTTAGCACAAGGTTGAGGACATGTGAGTAACACCATATGTGTACATGGTTAGGACTCTCCTGTGAGAGTTGCATTACCAACACACTGTTTGATATCTATGTCCATCTTCTCAAGGGTCTGTTTCACAAGGTCCACAAAGTCCTGTCCAGTCGATGACTCACAGTCAATGACCGCAATGAGTCTCTTGTGGACAACATCAGTGACATATCGCAGAACTACTGCACACTGGTCTTTGGATGTTAAATCCTGTGTTGTGTCCATTTGTATTGAGAACATCCCTGTCTTTCTCACTTCAACAGCAATTGTCTGATGAATCAACATTCTGATAACTTCAGTTACTTTATTTGCTGTTGTTTTGGATGTCATGGTTACCAAGGACCCTCTCCTTTACTCCCCATCTGCTTCCTGCTCTTCTCAATGCAATCACTAACATGCTCTTGTAGGCAGACATCATATTTGCTTAGCAACCATATAAGCTCAAGAAACTTGCCAGGATTGACGGCCATGTTTTCCAAGTTATATGCAGCTTCGTGTCTCTGTCCTCTGTAGCTGAGCCCACATTTAGCAATAACTTTAACTACATCAATCACACGTTCCATGACCTGCCTCCTCTTTCTGACCTGGTCTCGTTGAACTGACATTTGCTTATCACTCAGAAGGGTATGGATGTCTGCTTTGCTGGCTCTGAGGAAAGGCTTCTGCACTTTCTCTATGGGTCTTACTCTCATGTTCCTGTACTCTCTGATGGGCATGTTTCCAGGCCTGCATGCCTCCTTTGACAAATGCACTGGCTGAAAGTTTTGCGACTGCAAGACATACAGAGCAGAACAAGGAGTGAGTTACTTAATTGTATGTCAGACGTTTTCTGTTGGTGCCATATTTGGAGTGGAATACATTGGGAATGACTCTTTGAGGGGTTTGTTTTGGGTGGTACTGAAATAAGTCAAAATAATCAAATAGATTTTCAGTGCTTTCGCTGTCCCTTTTCATTTTCCCCTGTATTGGGCTCTGAATCTCTCTCTCTCTCTCTCTCTCACTCACTCACTCACTCACTCACTCACTCACTCACTCACACACACATCTGGTTGCTCTGCAGAATGAGATTAACATTGTAAATAACTTCAACTTGTATTACTTGTGCAGTCATTGATTGTATGCATCAGTAGGCTACACTAATACAGCTCTGGTCTCTTTAATTTGGAGTGCTGGTACTAATGATCTTTGTCATTGCCTGTGCTGTGTCACACAGGCTACTGTGTTACGTTCATGGCTGTATTATGGTTACGTTAGGTAGAGTGGCAGTCGCCTGATGCGTGGATTCTCCGTCATCTCATTCCTGCTTGCTATATTATCGCTGGTCAAGTTGACTCTTCACGGCAGGCCAAAACTACCATCAGGCCACCGGGAAATGTCCCGGTGCTCCCGACCACCAGTCCGCCACTGGACATGCTCCATATTTTCGGAATATTGCATGCATTCCCTACATAGCACACTACTTTTGACCAGGGCTGACCAGAGCCCTATGGGCCCAACCCAAAAGTAGTGCACTCACAGAGTGAATAGAATATGGTGCCATCTGGAATGCTGGCCAAGGCAGCAGTGAAGCAGGGGCTGTTTAAGCAGCAGTGCTGATGGAAACATGCTAGAGATGCCTTGGATCTCCCTCTGGCATCCTGGAGATGCGTACAGACATTGGGCTGTGTTTATGACAAGCCTGTGTCCTGTGTGTTGGGTCCTGACGTCCACAGGGTTAGAATCATTTTGATTTATGAACTTGGGGAGGGTGGGTTGACTACGTAGAACCAAACACCATACATGGTGAGCATGAATCAAGGCGCAAATAACAAAAAGTTCTCCTTGTTCTCTCTCTCTCTCTCACAGCGAGGCTGAACTGTTTTGGTGCCCAGGCTACCACACTGTAACAGCGTGAAGTAAGCCTATGCACATTCACAGATACTGTTTGAGAGCGAAGTCTTGATATCTGGGGTGCTGTTCGTTGCAACGTCATTTAGCTGAGTCTACCTTTAAGGACTAAAGTGTCATGAGGAGTCAAGTAATTCTATTTTGAACTCTCATGACTCTCAAAGACCTTGGCAGTAACATATGGCAGTAACAACATATGGCAGTAACAACATATGGTTGTCTTTAATGAGATTATTAGATTATTCCAGGGCCAGTGTTTGCATATTCAGGGCATGTACCTTGCATGTTTGGCAAGAACATCCCAACAGGGCGCTTGACTACGTAGAACCAGACACCATACATGGTGAGCAAGAGCATCCCAACAGGGCGGTTGACTACGTAGAACCAGACACCATACATGGTGAGCAAGAGCATCCCAACAGGGCGCTTGACTACGTAGAACCAGACACCATACATGGTGAGCAAGAGCATCCCAACAGGGCGGTTGACTACGTAGAACCAGACACCATACATGGTGAGCAAGAACATCCCAACAGGGCGGTTGACTACGTAGAACCAGACACCATACATGGTGAGCAAGAACATCCCAACAGGGCGGTTGACTACGTAGAACCAGACACCATACATGGTGAGCAAGAGCATCCCAACAGGGCGGTTGACTACGTAGAACCAGACACCATACATGGTGAGCAAGAGCATCCCAACAGGGCGGTTGACTACGTAGAACCAGACACCATACATGGTGAGCAAGAGCATCCCAACAGGGCGGTTGACTACGTAGAACCAGACACCATACATGGTGAGCAAGAACATCCCAACAGGGCGGTTGACTACGTAGAACCAGACACCATACATGGTGAGCAAGAGCATCCCAACAGGGCGGTTGACTACGTAGAACCAGACACCATACATGGTGAGCAAGAGCATCCCAACAGGGTGGGTTGACTACGTAGAACCAGACACCATACATGGTGAGCAAGAATCATGAATCAAGGGCCAAAACGCTGGTAATCTTCGTGATGTCTCTAGTATTTATGTTCTATTCCCTATGTAGTACAGAACTTTTTACCAAGGCCCATAGGGCTCTGGTGAAAGGTGTTGCCCTCTTTAGTGCACTAAATAGGGAAAACGGTGCCATTTGGGATGCAGACACCATTAGAGATGATAGAGAAAGCGAGACACCCCACTCCCTTTATTATTATTTTTTCTTACACAGACATTAACCTTTTTTTCCAATGGTAAACTGCCTGAGTTAATTTATCCACCATCTTTTCTAGCGTTTGTGCTCCAGATGGCAAGTCCATATGAGGATCAGGTGTACTTGTGATGTTCTGCTCCATAGCCTCTGGAAGTGTTCAGACAGTGGCTGCTGCTGCTGCACCTATATATGCTTGGCTGACAATGTTATTAAGAACATAAACAGTTTTCCACAGATTCTTTGGCATGGGTTCTTCAGTACTTTAGGTTTCCGATGTCCTGCGGTCGTCTGCCAGACAGCTCATTTCCTGATGATGAGAGCTCTTGCTCTCTCCCAGAAGGTTATCTTTTTCTGAACGAGCAGAGACTCCCAAGAGAAGAACAGGGAGTTGAACATCAGCATGTCCCTCATTGTGTTTCCAAAATGCCAATCCTGCGTCCCAAATGGCTCCCTATCTAGTGCACTACTTTTGACCATGGGCTTTGGTCAAAAGTAGTGCACTATGTGGGGTGCCATATGGGACGCATTTTAAGAATTCTACTCCAGCCTCTCCAAGAATCCCTCTATTTATTTACATGACTTTGAGACCTTCACTTGGAGTAGACTCACTTAATATAGCGTATTTAACTGTGAAGCGAGTAATGTCTGTCTTTCTGTTCATTTGCCGTTCCATTCAAACTTCCAAAAGCCTGTGCTGAACTGCTAATGGTCTTGTTAATAGATTATTGGTCGTTTTAGTTCACACTGGCGGACTGACACAGGCGCACGTGATATTAGCTAATGAAGGAATGTCTTTTTAACCTGTGTCAGAAGTGTTTGGAGAGATCTCCAAGCAAAGGGATGTTTTCACTGCTAACTTTTTTTTAAAAATAAATGAAGTAATTTTGAACCTCTATCTGTTGTTTGAATCCTTTTAACTGTTAAGAGTAGGCCAGCTCTCTCACAATGACAGTCAACTGGGGGGGGAGTTAACTGTGGTTGGTTCTCTTGGCTTAGTGTCCTGTTCAGTGAATGTAAATTCTGTAAAAAGTAACCCTGCAAATGTTGTTACATTTCAGCTAAGGAAAGTGCCAAGAGGACGGAACCTTCAAATGCAGTTGACACCAATGAGCCATTGGCCCCTGTATTTCTCAAAGGTCTGAAGGATCTTAAAGTAATGGACGGTAGCAAAGTCATCATGACCGTGGAGGTGACAGGTAAGAGAAGGCTTCTCTCGGGTTGTATTCATTAGGCACCAAACTGAAGAAAATGGACTGAAACAGGGGAGGAACTACCTGTTTCAGTCCGAACAAAAATATACAGAACAAAAAGACTGAACGACTGGGTTGCGTTCATAGATACAGAACAAAAAGACTGAACGACTGGGTCGCGTCCATAGATACAGAACAAAAAGACTGAACGACTGGGTCGCGTTCATCGATACAGAACAAAAAGACTGAACGACTGGGTCCATAGAGACTGAACGACTGGGTCACGTCTATAGATACAGAACAAAAAGACTGAACGACTGGGTCCATAGATACAGAACAAAACGACTGAACGACTGGGTCCATAGATACAGAACAAAAAGACTGACCGACTGGGTCACGTCTATAGATACAGAACAAAAAGACTGAACGACTGGGTCCATAGATACAGAACAAAAAGACTGACCGACTGGGTCACGTCTATAGATACAGAACAAAAAGACTGAACGACTGGGTCACGTCTATAGATACAGAACAAAAAGACTGAACGACTGGGTCCATAGATACAGAACAAAAAGACTGACCGACTGGGTCGCGTTCATAGATACAGAACAAAAAGACTGATCGACACAGAACAAAAAGACTGAACGACTGGGTCACGTCTATAGATACAGAACAAAAAGACTGAACGACTGGGTCCATAGATACAGAACAAAAAGACTGACCGACTGGGTCACATCTATAGATACAGAACAAAAAGACTGAACGACTGGGTCACGTCTATAGATACAGAACAAAAAGACTGAACGACTGGGTCCATAGATACAGAACAAAAAGACTGACCGACTGGGTCGCGTTCATAGATACAGAACAAAAAGACTGATCGACACAGAACAAAAAGACTGAACGACTGGGTCACGTCTATAGATACAGAACAAAAAGACTGAACGACTGGGTCCATAGATACAGAACAAAAAGACTGACCGACTGGGTCACGTCTATAGATACAGAACAAAAAGACTGACCGACTGGGTCACGTCTATAGATACAGAACAAAAAGACTGAACGACTGGGTCCATAGATACAGAACAAAAAGACTGACCGACTGGGTCACGTCTATAGATACAGAACACAATTCTGAACGACTGGGTCCATAGATACAGAACAAAAAGACTGACCGACTGGGTCACGTCTATAGATACAGAACAAAAAGACTGACCGACTGGGTCACGTCTATAGATACAGAACAAAAAGACTGACCGACTGGGTCACGTCTATAGATACAGAACAAAAAGACTGAACGACTGGGTCCATAGATACAGAACAAAAAGACTGAACGACTGGGTCACGTCCATAGATACAGAACAAAAAGACTGAACGACTGGGTCGGGACTATATCTTGTGGAAGGATGAAGTAGTATGAATTAATTAAACATCAAAATAACATTTTTTATGAAAATATGTCAATCACTATTTGAATATGTTGGTAACCCGTTGTATAAAAGTGATAATGCCCTCAAAGCTGTTTGGAGGATATATATATATATATATTGGCACAGTTTGCCATCAACGTAGCTTTATTGATCTATACAATACATTTTTAGACACTGAGATGATTTGGGTGTGAAACACAAAGTTTAATGTGACATTCTGTGGTCGTAGGGGATCCTCATCCAGAGATTGTGTGGCTCCACAATGGGAAGGAGATCCAGGAGTCGGAGGACTTCCACTTTGAGCGGAAGGGAAACCAATGCAGTCTGTTCATCCAGGAAGTCTTCCCAGAAGACACTGGGAAATACACCTGTGAGGCATGGAACGAAGTAGGAGAGGTTCGCTCTGAGGTCTGGCTCACTGTACAAGGTAGGCTAGTAGCCTAGCGAACTCCGCTTGCGCTAGCTTGGTGTGTCAGGTGTAGCAGATGTAGTTTATGCCTAGGGATACACAATTCTGGGAATTTTCCCCAAATTTCCAGGTTTTCCAGAATTCCAGGTTGGAGTATTCCTGGAATCAGGGCGGATAAAATCAAACTTGGATTTTCTGGAAAATCTGGAATTTTGCAACCCTGTTCATGCCATAATGACCTGTTGGTTATCCATGTCTGTCTTCCAGAGCCCTTGGATGGGGTCCAGCCCTGGTTCATCACAAAGCCCAAGCCCACCACCGCCTACCTGGGGCAGAATGTCCTGTTGTCCTGTGCCATCGCTGGGGACCCCTTCCCCCAGTGGAGCTGGATGAAGCAGGGCCAGGTGGTGACCACTGACCTGGACTATGAGATACTGCAGAAGGAGGACGTGGTGTCCCTACTCATTAGACAAGTCAGGTCCCACCACGCCGGGGACTACGAGATCAGACTGAGGTAGGCTTCTGCATCCCAAATGGCTCCCTATGAAGTGCATTCCTGGTAATTTGGTCAAAAGTAGTGCACTTCATAGGGAATAGGGTGCCATTTGGGACATACTGGAGGACTCCCTATACAGTAGATGACTCACTTCTGTAGTATCTGGAGAAGGAGCTGTTTATGTTGGACACACACTGTCATTTACAGTACAGCGTACCATAACACTGTCATTTACAGTACAGCGTACTATAACACTGTCATTTACAGTACAGTGTACCATAACACTGTCATTTACAGTACAGCGTACCATAACACTGTCATTTACAGTACAGCGTACTATAACACTGTCATTTACAGTACAGCGTACCATAACACTGTCATTTACAGTACAGCGTACCATAACACTGTCATTTACAGTACAGCGTACCATAACACTGTCATTTACAGTACAGCGTACCATAACACTGTCATTTACAGTACAGCGTACCATAACACTGTCATTTACAGTACAGCGTACCATAACACTGTCATTTACAGTACAGCGTACCATAACACTGTCATTTACAGTACAGCGTACCATAACACTGTCATTTACAGTACAGCGTACCATAACACTGTCATTTACAGTATAGCGTACCATAACACTGTCATTTACAGTACAGCGTACCATAACACTGTCATTTACAGTACAGCGTACCATAACACTGTCATTTACAGTACAGCGTACCATAACACTGTCATTTACAGTACAGCGTACCATAACACTGTCATTTACAGTACAGCGTACCATAACACTGTCATTTACAGTACAGCGTACCATAACACTGTCATTTACAGTATAGCATACTATACTACTACTTGTCCGCCTCTGACATTGTATGGAACATTTGAATCTGTTTTGATTGGTTATATAAATACATGGTTTAGGGTTACATGTTAAAGTGATGTTAAGGTCATCTAAAACTGTTATCACTGAGACACAAACCCTCTCCTTGATGAGGGGTATGTTTCTCATCCTCTCTCTCTTCTAGGAACGGAGTGAGTGACTGCAGTTGTGTTGCCACTCTGGTGGTCAGAGAGGGTGCCGTGGTGTCCAGTGGAGAGCAGCAAACGTATGTAGCTAGCTAGCCTACTGCTTCAGTGCCGAGGCCCCTAAGCCTGGGCTATTTTTGACTTCCCTTCTCCCCCTCCCCAGACTCCAGTTTCAAATCCACTTAATAACTGAATATAAACAAATAAATAGTTTACAGTACCTCCTCCAGCTTTGCCATTGTTCAAACCCTGGGGTCTGGTGCCCTGTACAGGGTGCATGCCCATATAAGGCTACTGAAGTAATCTCTGATGTAACATGTTGAGTTGTGGTTCCCCCCCCCATTTAACCGGTGGAGGCTGAGCCTGAGCCGGCCGGGGCTTTTAAACAACCCCTGTTTTTTTCCTCGTCAGCATCTCTCTCTCTCTCTCTCTCTCTCTCTCTCTCTCTCTCTGCTGCAGCCCTGAGTCTTGTCAGCGTGTGGGAGGAGTGGACGGGACAGTGCGAGGCATAGGAGCACCAAGCAGCAGCTCCATTCAGCAGCAGGGGTCAGAAGAGCCAATCGCAGCCCGGGGACTCCTGAAGAGGCGCGTGGAGACCAAGGAGCACCGCGAGGACCAGATCCGCCTGCAGGAGGCTGAGCAGCGCGACTTCCGCACGGTGCTGGGCAGGAAAGTCACCACCAAGAGCGTCTCCGAGGAGGACCTGAAGGAGATCACGGCGGAACAGATGGACTTCAGGGGCCAGCTCCAGCCCAGAGGAGTCAAGCCCAAGACCCTGTCTGAAGATGAGAGGAAGGTCAACGTTCCTGCGCAGGTGGACTTCAGAGATGTCCTGGGAAAGAAAGGGAGCGCCGCCGCCTCCCCGAAACCAGGCACCACTCCTACCGAGGAAGGAGAGCCTACAGATTTCAGATCGGCTCTGGCCAACAAGAAGATTCAGACGAGCTTGGAGAAGAATGGGGAGAGCCCTACTCCAGCAGCAACACAGAAAACCCCTGCTGCTACTGAAAACGAGAAGAACGCCATCAACTGTGTGGCTGGTGGGATTATAGATAAGAGTAACAACACTGGAAAGGAGCCTTCGTTCAGTAAGAAGCTGAGTGATATGAGCGTGGGAGACGGGGCTTGCCTGAGGCTACATTGCCAAGTGACCTGTGACCCCCCAGCTACTATTACCTGGACTCTAGATGGGAAGGTCATCAAGTCCTCCAAATTCATCAAGCTGTCCAACGAGGGTAAGTATGTGGCCCACTACTAGGCCGACCATGTCTGCGTCCCAAATGGCACACTATTACGTTTTTATAAGGTACTACTTTCATAGTGCACTACATAGGGAATGAGAATAGGGTGTCATTTGGGACGGATCCCATTGAGTTTGTGGAGGCTTGGCTTCTAATATTAGAAAGTAGCGTGTCTGACAGACAGTGATGTGACTGAGTTTCCCCTCTGGCACCGATGCATTACAGGCATTCAATATGATGGAAACATCCCGATGTTATCATAGTGCCGATATGTGTTGCACTGGGTGCTTGTAATCGTTTCCTTGTAAAAAGCTGTAATCCGTAATCCCTGCTCTGTTATTTCAGGTAGTTTGATGTGTTGATGCAGTATTAATCAGTACAGTTCGAGTGCATCTGTATGGGGATAACAGTTAGTCCATAGGTTAGGTAAGTCCTTGTGGCAGCAGGGGGGAAAGGGCGGCTCTGGTCCATAGCTTGACCATAACAACAGCGAGTTGCCTGTCTGTTATTGAGTGCAACTGAATGACGCCCTGGACCAGAGTTGGGGCTAAGGGCTAATTAACAAGATGATCAATGGACAGCAGCACAGTAACATGATAACTTTGCACACTGCTCAACCGCCAGCAGTTATTTCCTGTGAAACAGCCACAGCTCCCAACCGTCACACAACCAAGTCTGGAAATAATGGAATCATATCTAGCTGACCCTCATTTTAGTGTCACTGTGGTTCATGCTGAAGGATTAATAGCTTCAGGCTCTGAGAGGGAACATTTATTTTTCTCATTTACGTCGCACCATAACAAATGTAGTACGTGAGTTATGTGTTCGGTAGTAATGGAGGCTACTCTGGCGACTGTGTGTGTACTGTGGCTGTGTGTGTGTACTGTGGCTGTGTGTGTGTACTGTGGGCCACTGTGTGTGTACTGGGGGCCACTGTGTGTGTGTGTGTGTACTGGGGGCCACTGTGTGTGTGTACTGGGGGCCACTGTGGCCATGGTTGTGTGTACTGGGGGCCACTGTGGCTATGGTTGTGTGTACTGGGGGCCACTGTGGCTATGGTTGTGTGTACTGGGGGCCACTGTGGCCATGGCTGTGTGTACTGGGGGCCACTGTGGCCATGGCTGTGTGTACTGGGGGCCACTGTGGCCATGGCTGTGTGTACTGGGGGCCACTGTGGCCATGGCTGTGTGTACTGGGGGCCACTGTGGCCATGGCTGTGTGTACTGGGGGCCACTGTGGCCATAGTTGTGTGTACTGGGGATACTCTAGCTAAGGTCCTCTTTGTGTCTGTTTTCCTGCAGGAGGTCAGTGCTCCCTGACCATTGACAAGGCCCTGCCCGAGGACGAGGGCCAGTACAAGTGCCGGGCAGAGAACTCAGCCGGTAAAGCAGAGTGTTCCTGCATGGTGTTGGTGGATGGTGAGTTGTTCCAGGCTGCCGTGTCCCACTCCCACGAGTCCCCCTTGGCCTCCCGGCCACCCCGGCGTAATTTCAGGCACTTCCTACAATTACAGTGGCCAGATTAGCAGAGCTGGAGTCACTGTTCCAGGTACCACTGCAGGTCCTCCTCTCCCAGCTCCCCAGCACTCCCTAACAGGCCTGGATCAAAACAATAAGCAGGCACACACGGTTCAGTCCTAGTTTTACATTTAATTTGAAATACACATTGGTAGAACTTTCACATACTTCTATGAATGTTGAAGTCAATACAAAAGTATGAGATTATTAAACATAATTTAGCAAAGTGAGTCTAGATGTTAAAATATGTTTTGCAAGAGAGACAATATCAATGATTCAGTCCACTTTAAATAGTCCATTAGGAATCATCGCATTTTTTTCATGACTGGTTGATTTCATTAATGGTTAACTGTCCATACAGTTTATACACACCGTTATATTCCAGACTCTGACATCCTTCGTTCTGATGCTTCTTAATGTTTACGTTTTGGATATTGTGTATGGTTCTGTATTTGGATATTGTGTATGGTTCTGTATGGTTCTGTATTTGGATATTGTGTATGGTTCTGTATGGTTCTGTATGGTTCTGTATTTGGATATTGTGTATGGTTCTGTATTTGGATATTGTGTATGGTTCTGTATGGTTCTGTATTTGGATATTGTGTATGGTTCTGTATGGTTCTGTATGGTTCTGTATTTGGATATTGTGTATGGTTCTGTATTACTGCGCTAGAAACACAAGCGACCAATCATCTTTGATTTGATTTCTATTAATTATTGTAAGAGACTATGGTTAGTTTGTTGTTACTGAGCCCACCACCGCCTACCTGGGGCAGAATGGGGACCATTCGTAGGGACCATTTTTAGCATTAAAGAAAGGGAAATGATATTGTATTTGAAAGTGGCCTGAAACATGTTTTCTTTTCCTCACCCGAAGATCCTACAGACACAAACTCGACGGCAGCTGACAAGAAGAGCAAGAAGGCATCCATCCCTACCTCCGAAAGTGAGTTTCCAAAATATGCTTATTTCCCAAAAAGGAAGGGGCGTGGGATCTGT
The DNA here is from genome assembly GCA_023634145.1 of Thymallus thymallus. Classification (NCBI taxonomy): domain Eukaryota; kingdom Metazoa; phylum Chordata; class Actinopteri; order Salmoniformes; family Salmonidae; genus Thymallus; species Thymallus thymallus. The sequence continues at coordinate 1,691,760 of CM042407.1, read as the reverse complement.
CCTTCGCACTGCTGCAGCCGACCTGCCTCCGTGAGCTGGGCCACTTTTTATAGCATGTCAACAAAAACATGAAATATTGTTCTTACCCTGTAATCAGCTTGTAGTATTGTGGAGAATGAACGCACAGAAATAATATGTAAATCGTGATCAGTAAATGTTTCATCCAAAGTAGGTTAGATTTACGCTACTGGAAAAGATTACTGAGAAGATGTGCTTATCTTAATAGTTGTCTTAATCTTTCCACACTGGAAGGAACGCATAGGTAGTTCTACAGAGTTATGTGCTTATACCCCTGCACATTATTTTCCATAATGATAAGGTATTAGCCTATAAAAAAAAACTGTCTCCTCCTGAATGAAGCACACAGATCTAACTTTACATAAAAGGCTTTGGATCAAGCTCACTGAGCGTGAAGCATATCTGTTTAGCCCTCTTAACCTGGATGGTTCCTTTTATAGGGTCAGAGGTCACTACGACACCCCTCTTCTCTGATGTTTGACAGAGCTAATTGACTTGTTGTCTTTAAGACCGGGAAACTCGCTGGCACTTAAAACAAGCCCAAGGAGGGAGGGAGAGAGAGAGAGAGCGAGAGAGAGAGAGCGAGAGACCCTTTGCATGGCTGCTTCGCTTACTCAACCTCCTCTCCTGAACTTCCATGTAAGGCTTGCGTCTGCCTGTTCTTCAGCCATCTCTTGATTCAGCCAGACACACATACTCTGGCTGTTGGATTCCCAAGTAGGATAGATTTGAAACAAGTCAGATGTTTTTAAGAGTTGTGTGTAATTCTGTTTTTAGAATGATTCATTCACAATGATGTTCCCATGGGGTATTGATGTCATGTGAAGCTATAACCCTGATTGTGATAGTTGGTGTCAGTGCATAAACTGTCAAATATTTTATTTTTTACACGACCAGCAAATAAAATGGCGCCAATTGATTTGAATCCTGCAATGGCTTATTGTAGCTAAATGTAACGTTCGTTTTCTAGCTTAATTCATAGCTACATGACTCCTGATATCCTCAGGAGTGATAAGTATCATTGTTCCCAGAAGCCTACTTGGTGTGTGAACTGCTGACTGCTCATCATTTGCAGATAATTGTTGACACATCAACCAGGATCAAGAGGCAGGGCGACTTGGGACTTGTTTTGCTCCTAAAGAAACCAACACTTGACTCATCTGACGTCAAAAACTACTGACCTGTATCCCTTTTCTCTATAAAACTATAGACCTGTATGCTCAAACCCTACACCCCAACCCAAGCACTCCGTTCTGCCACCTCAGGTCTCATGGACCTCCCACCCCTATGGGAGGGCAGCTCCTGCTCAGCCCAGTCCAAGCTCTTCTCTCTCCTGGCACCCCAATGGTGAAACCAGCTTCCCCTGAAGCTAGGACAGCAGAGTCCCTGCCCATCTTCCGGGAAACATCTGAAACCCTACCTCTTCAAACAGTATCTTAATTATTCATCTGCACTTGACCCCCCCCCCTTCTAGCTCAGACTCGACTGATAGCTACGTTGTGGAACAATGCACTTTCTATGCTGGTAATATGTGGTTGTACTATGTAGCTATCTTAAGATTAAAGCTGTAAGCTGCTCTGAATAAGAGTGTCTGCTAAAGGACAAAAATGTAAATGTTTAGATTTAGATTCTCATCCAGATGCATGGTGGTATTACTTCCAAGTGGTTTAGAGTGAGCTTTCGATGGTATCCGCCTTGTCATGGTTTTTCTAAATCAGTCCCTGTTGCTCGCGCTTGTGTGTTATCAGAGCGTGGTGAGCCATGGGAAATGCGTCAGTGGTGTAGCGCTACAAAAACAAGCAGCTTTTTCCTCCCCGCTGGAAAACTCTAACCCCTTCACATTTATTTAACTTGGGCTCAGGGGCACAGTCCAGCACTGCAGGGACCTGGAGAGCCCAGAATGCACTGTTCCATCTGGACGCTCAACCTCTCCTCTACCTCATATCAAACTGCTTTCATCTGTCTCTACTCCGCTCAACAGCCTGTAACAATACTGGACAAGTGAGATGTAATGTTCTCCCTCTGTTATGACGGAGTAATTCAATGGTTTTGGAGCTGCTGTTTCTCTAAATAAAAAGATTGTGACACAGGCATGTGCAATGCAATGTCTCCACATTTGTCTAAACACAATGAAAGTAGAAGGAACTGACTCCAAGCCTGTGAGAAGGAATCAGGGGTGCACATCCCTCTGTGGAAGGGTTAAGGCTGGACTTGTTTTGACAGCTTCAACACGTCTCCGACTGGGTAACATGACACAACTACTCTACAGCTCAAACATGGAGCCTTCAAGGCTTGATATCCTGGTTTAGTATCAAGTAGTTGAACAGTTTTGTGACGTTTAGGTCTTCTGCAAGGTTGTTTTTGGGCTGTTCGTGCACACATTTAACGAGGCAATCTAAAGTCTGCCCCTTCGGTGATTGGTCAACAGTAGGGATTCTTCACTAAAGTTTGTCATTCAGCGAGAGACTAATTGTTTTCATGCACATCTTTTTCACTTGAGCCAAACTGCACCAAACATCTGAGTGGATGTAACTAAGACCACCTTGATAAAAACGTCAAAATGATTGAGATTTCCTGAGTTACACTACATGACCAAAACTATGTGGACACCTGCTCGTCGAACATCTCATTCCTAAATCATGGGCATTAATATAGCCTTGGTCCCCCTTTGCTGCTATAACAGCCTCTACTCTTCTGGGAAGGCTTTCCACTAGATGTTGGAACATTGCTGCAGGGATTTTCTTCCATTCAGCCACGAGCATTAGTGAGGTCGGGCACTGATGTTGGGTGATTAGACCTGGCTCGCGGTTGGCTTTCCAATTCATCCCAAAGGTGTTCGATTGGATTGAGGTCAGGGCTCTGTGCAGGCCAGCCAAGTTCTTCCACACCGATCTCAACAAACCATGGGCCTTGCTTTGTGCACTGAGGGAGCATTGTCATGCTGAAACAAGAAAGAACCTACCCCAAACTGTTGCCACAAAGTTGGAAAAACTGAATCATCTAGAATGTCATTGTATGCTGTAGCGTTAAGATTTCCCTTCGCTGGAACTAAGGGGCCTAGCCTGGACCATGAAGAACAGCTAATGGTCTGGGGCTGAAGCATAATTAATTACTCCAGAGAACACATTTCCACTGCTCCAGAGTCCAATGGTGGCCAGCTTTACACCACTCCAACCGATGTTTGGCATTGTGCATGGTAAGCTTAGGCTTGTGTGCGGCTACTCAGCCATGGAAACCCATTTCATGAAGCTCCCGACGAACAGTTATTGTGCTGAAGTTGCATCCAGAGGCAGTTTGGAATTCGGTAGTGAGTGTCGCAACCAAGGACAGTTGATTTTTTTCGTGCTTCGGCACTCTGCGGTCCCGTTCTGTGAGCTTGTGTGGTCTACCACTTCACGGCTGAGCCGTTGTTGCTCCTAGATGTTTCCACTTCACAATAACAGCTCTTACAGTTGACCTGGCAGCTCTATCAGGGCAGACATGTTAAGAACTGACTTGTTGGAAAGGTGGCATCCTATGACGGTGCCACGTTGAAGTCACTGAGCTCTTCAGTAAGGCCATTCTACTGCCAATGTTTGTCTATGGAGATTGCATGGTGGTGTGCTCGATTTTATACACCTGTCAGCAATGGGTGTGGTTGAAATAACCGAATCCACTAATGTGGAAGGCTTTAGTAGTAAGGTTCCGGGAAAAAAAGAAAGAAAAGAAAAGAAAATACCAAAATAAAATATTTTCCTAATAAAAGTTCTCTACTTTTGGAAACTTAATGAACACAAGCTTTAAAGAGTACGCTATTTCCCGCACTAAAACCTTACTCAGCCATTTGGTGTGCTCATAAACATTTTAGTGTGTTTAAAAGCCTGTTCTCTTTGTTTGTAATTTTCTGTATTTGACACTGCAAAAATATGTTTTGTACAGCACGCAAATGGAAACAGTATGGTGGGCAAAAATAGTTGTTGGAAAAAGGATGTTTTTCTTTCCAGAGAGGAGAGGAGGATCTCATGCAGAAAATGGGGAAATTAAGATTTGAGCTCCGAGCTTAAACTGTAAATTCATTAAGGGCAACGTTCCGTGTTTCTCCTCACGACCTGTATTAGTTCGTTTTTACTGTCACGTTCATTCTTGACTGCAATAAAATGTTAAATAAATTGTGCCTAGAGCTATTTCCTGAATACTTTGGTACAATTTCTTTTGTATTACCGAAAAAGGCAAATACCAAAGGACATAAGCACAGAGGCAGCCTCCACAAGAGAATAGCTCCCTTCCCCAAGTTCACTTATCAGACAGTTTATTCTACATTCCCATATACTGTCCTGGGAAGAACTAGTCACATTTTCTATGAAGTTCATAATGCCTTATAATACACTTGTGATGTTAAGTCTTCAGAACTCATAAGTGGTTTATAAAACAAAACATTTTATAGATAATTTACTATAATGAGATGAAGAAAGGCAAATGCATTAAAAAAGGTATGTGTTATTTCCCACGGTATGTGTTATTTCCCACGGTATGTGTTATTTCCCACGGTATGTGTTATTTCCCACGGTATGTGTTATTTCCCACGGTATGTGTTATTTCCCACAGTATGTGCTCCGTCCAAGGCTAGCCTACAAACTGGACTGGTGGTTCAAACTTGTGGTAAATGAGCTGTACAAATTCAATCTTGTCAATCGTAACAACTGTATTCCAGCTATATCGGTGCAGGAACAATTTGAGTGATTACGTGGGATGAGAAGAGGAACTTACATGTTGCTTTACTGACGCTTGCTGCTGTTGTAGCTCACAATGTAATGATCAAGTGCAATGACATTACTTTATGCGAATCCTACACTCACCAGTTTTAGGTTCAGATCAATGTGTTACTTTTACTTAAATAATTGCGTTGAAGATTCACAAATGGGAATCATTTGTATCAAATCTCATTTGATCCATTATCGACTGCATTGACATAACTGCGGCCTTCCCAATTCTAATAACTTGTCTCTTTCCCAGGTGAGGCAAGGATAAAGAAACCAAGTACCAAGACTCCCAAACAAGGTAAGAAAGACTTGTATCTCAGGGGACCCATGTATCTCAGGGGACCTAGGTATCAAGCGTCTCGAGAGTAGGAGTGCTGAGCTAGGATCAGCTCCCCTTGTCCAAAAAGGCAAAACTGATCCTAAATCAGCTCTTCTACTCTGGGGAGCTTGATACATAGGGCCCCTGTACTAAAAGATAGATAGATAGATAGATAGATAGATAGATAGATAGATAGATAGATAGATAGATAGATAGATAGATAGATAGATAGATAGATAGATAGATAGATAGATAGATAGATAGATACTTTATTGATCCCCCGGGGGGGAAATTTCATTGTCAAGCAGCTACAACAAAACACAGGGCAGGTGCAAAATGCCACAACGAAAGTACACAAAAGACAGATACACGGTACATGATACATAGAGCGGCAGTATGAAAAAGTATAGAAATACAAGATATCTGGAGTGCAAAAAAAGCTATAAAAGGACATTGCATAGTATGAGTGGTTGGCTGAATATGTACACTATACATTGGTGGATGTTGGATGGTTAACTATACTATACAGGTCGATGGCAGAGAAATACTTCAGTAGCTAAAAATGCGTATGATATGAGCGAGGGTAATAATAGTTTACTTAATAGACAGACTGGGTAAATGAACAGGTAAGTGAACATTTTGCATGGTTGCATGTTAAAACTCTCTGGTCTAATAAAGAGAGAACAAGCCAAATGTCTATATATGATCACCTGGCTCGTGCTCCAACTCTCTCATTCAGCAGTAGGTAGGCTAGAGGGCCAAACACTGGCTGTACCCAGCTGCTCTGAGAGTTGCTCCCTGCTCTGGCAGAGGTGTAAGCAAACCTGGCCTCTAAGAACAAGCGCCAGGAGAGCGCGAGGCCCAATCCCAGCAGCTCTTGCAGTTGTGCGTAGTTCGCTGCGAGGAGCTTTAAGGTGGTATCAACACAATGAGCAGGAAGTCAGGGGCCTGCCGAACCATCTCAGCCCCCCAGATTAAAGGACAAACCGTGGGCGGGGGAGCCAGATGATGGCCTACTACTGGTTTTACCTGGAGGTGTGTTCTGATGATGGATGGATGGAGAGGTTCCTGGCTGAAGTGTGTGTGTGTGTGTGTGTGTGTCTGTCTGTCTGTCATCCAGCTATACCTCCTCAAATCGTTCAGTTCCCCGACGACATGAAGATCCTGGCAGGAGAGAAGGTGGAAATTCTCTGTAAGTTTGGAGGCGCTCTGCCGATCAACTGCACCTGGCTCAAGTTCCGCAAACCAGTAAGGACCAGTCTGTACCAGTCCACCCCTTTATGTATGGAATATCTATTGACTCTATTTCTCTGCTCCTGTCTATGATCAACTCTAACCATCATCTGAAATTGTCCACTTTTCTAATTATATATATATTAATAACACTATACTAACTCAAGGATGCAGTTCCTTGAGTACTGTTTTATCGAACATTTCCTTCTCAGTGATATGACTCACCTGGTGATTTTTGTTTGCAGATTCAAGAGGTCAAAGGTGATTTAACCATTGAAACCACTGAGTCCAACAGTAAACTGACCATCGCAGACAGCCATCAGGAGCACTGTGGCTGCTACACCGTCGAACTGCGAAACAACTACGGCATGAGACAGGCTGCTCTCAACCTCACTGTTGTTGGTGTGTTCCATTGATCCAAATCAGGCCGTATTACATTTGGCCTGTAGGCGCTAGGCAGTGACGCCATCTTTAGCTCCGTCATTGAGATTCACAAGACAATTAAGTCTTTCCCTGTGTAAAATTTATATTTGCTATATAATGCATGATTTAAATTGCTCTGCTACCTGTAATGTTCGTCTCTCGTAAAAACGGCAATCCTGTCGCTTTAGGGAATGTTGTTTGGGGAAGGTACGCAGACCGGGCCAGCTCGAACTCTCTAGATCCTAACACTAACAAGACACTGCAGGGATCTCCAATGGCCTTTTAAGGCAGTGCTTTCTCTTCAGCTGTTGCTTTAATGAGGCCCTTTGCCACTTCTGTCAGAGTGGAGTGTATCCAGCCTGATTCAGCAGCCTGGGAGAAGTGTTAATAGCATACAGAGACACAGCACTTGTTAGACACTGGTAAAAGCAGCCCGCTACTTAGGTGCTTGTTAATAATAATGTATATATATATATATGATCCTCACATTACTTTTACAACCTTGGACTGCATGTACGGTGTGTAGAGGTTTAATATTTAATTGTTTCATCCTCCATTGCAAGCCTGTTGGTGTCAAGCTGTGCTCTTTAGGGTGGATTAATTTGGTATTTTACAAGGGAGGACGGGGGATTACAGTGGAGTATGCTTGTAACAGATAGTGTAACATGGTACCCACCCCTTCAACGGAGCAGGGAGAATAGAGTGGACCGTAGCTAGCACACAGTCTGGGGCATATCGTCTCACATTGGCAGTACATAAAACGGATCCAGACTCTGTGTGGAGCCTCCATGCCTCACTGACCATCTGCTCTCACGTACTGTGCCTTTAATGGACACCCTGCCATGGCTGGATATGGTGAAACTGTTGTTGACGAATGGACTTGGTGGTTCTGAAGGTAGCCACTATAGCCAGACATTAACTTTTCTCATTACCAACCAGGCTTTTGTGTGCATGGTGAGTACTGAGTACTGACATTGGTGAATGGAAGGTTGTCCTTCCTGGAACTGTTATCATTTGATCCTCCTATCAGGTCCTTAATCTTGCACAGCACATCAGATCCTGGGAGTCCAGTCTGTCCAAACCTTCACGGGTCGACTAACTTTACCTGCACCTGTGCAGCAGCCTCAAACTCTGTGTCCTAAATTGAACCCAGTCCTAACTTGGGCCCATATGTTTCTGCTCAAAAGTAGTGTACTATATAGGGAATAGGGTTACATTTGGGATGAAGCCTAGAGCATGTTTCACAACAATGTAAACATGGTTTTGTGTGGCTTGAAAGGCCTAAATGCAGCCTATGTGGCACGGACCCAGACCAGTGTTCAGCGTTGACCTCTTGGGGGTCTCTGTGTGACCTCTGTGTATTCCAGACAAACCTGATCCCCCTGCGCGTGTTCCAGCGGCCTCAGACATCCGCCGCTCCACCCTCACGCTGTCATGGTACGGCCCCACCTACGACGGGGGCAGCGCGGTCCAGTCCTACAACCTGGAGATGTGGAATTCTGTGGACAACGAGTGGAAGGATCTGGTCTCCTGCAACAGCACCTTCTATAATGTTTACAATCTGCTGGGTCAACGCCAGTACAAGTTCAGGGTGCGCGCTGTCAATATCTACGGTATCAGCGAGCCCAGTGCCGAGTCTGAGCCTGTCACAATGCTAGAGGAGGATGTAGAGGGTGAGCGCCCCCTACTGGGTCTATGCTGTACTGCCACTCATTGGTAACCCTTATCACACTCATTAACTAGCTGTCTAATTTGACATTGATTCATACTAATGATTATTAATTCATACCAACGACATGTTTCTTCAATTGTATCCAACAGAAAAGGAGGAGGTTGAGGATGAAGAAGGTATGTCTAATCTAATAATCCATGTTTAGATGTAATTGTTCCCTTAAAAAAAATAATGGCTAACACCTATGAAGCACATGTAAAATGCTTTATTACGTCCTGTATAATGCCTTACGTACTTATGTGTTCTGACTGACTAAGCATACATACTGTAATAACTCAAACGCTTCATGTTCCTATTTTCAGACAAAGAGCCAGATTACAGAGATGTGACTGTTAGAACAGATGTTAAAGTCAAAGATCTGTATGATGTGGAAGAGCGGCTCGGAACGTGAGTACCCACCTATGTTGGTCAGCAAAGCATTGATTTAATTGTGGTCCTCTGGCTCAGCCAGTAGAGCATTGGTTTGATTCCTGCTATGGGTCCCCATATGAACAAAGTATGCACAACTACTGTACACTGACTCTGTTAAATGGCATATATACTGTATATTTCAAGCAAAGCATTTATCTACATTTTACACTTATCTGCAGTAGGCCTACTGTGCATGCCTCTCATCCACAATATCCTCTGTATCCGATTCCCCAAAAACATTTTGGTCTTCTATGTTGTAGGGGGAAATTCGGACAAGTATTTAAACTTTTGGAGAAGGCAACGAAAAAGCATTGGGCTGGAAAGTTTATCAAAGCCTACTCTGCGAAAGAGAAAGATAATGTGAGACAAGAGATTGCTATAATGAATTCCCTCCATCACCCCAAACTTGTCCAGTGCATTGATGCATTCGAAGGCAAGTCGGACATTGTCATGGTTTTGGAAATGTGAGTATAGTTAATTTCACTTATACCTTACAAAGCGTAGATATCTATTTCAGTTACACTATGGGCCCTGGTCAAAAGTAATGCACTATATAAAGTGTAGGTGCCATTTGGGACACATAGGCCTATTTAGTTTGGCTATAAATTTAATCTGATTTAGTAAACGACAAACTAATGAGCACACGTGCATTTGCAGTTTTAGCTGACACTCGTGAAAGGGATATAACCTTTATTTTGGTGAATGTCAATTTGTTTTCCATTTCCAACATCTCCGTCCGATTTATTTTTACCAGATGTACACTTCAGATTATATGGTGATGCTTAGAAAAAGTTAACTTGCCAAATATAACAGCAATTGTCCTTAGTACCAATTTTAGATGATATGCCTTGTACAGTGACAAGAAAGTATGTGAACCCTTTAGAATTACCTGGATTTCTGCATAAATTGGTCATAAAAGTTTATCTGATCTGCATCTAAGTCACAACAATAGACAAACACAGTGTGCTTAAACTAATAACACACACATTATTTTTCCTGTCTATATTGAATACATAATTTAAACATTCACAGTGTAGGTTGGGAAAAAGTATGTGAACCCCTAGCCTAATGACTCAGGAGTCAGCTAACCTGGAGTCCAATCAATGAGATGAGATTGGAGATGTTGGTTAGAGCTGCCCTGCCCTATAAAAAACACTCACAAAATGTGAGTTTGCTATTCACAAGAAGCATTGCCTGATGTGAACCAGGCCTCGAACAGAAGAGATCTCAGAAAACCTAAGATGAAGAATTGTTGACTTGCATAAAGCTGGAAAGGGTTACAAAAGTATCTCTAAAAGCCTTGATGTTCATCAGTCCACAGTAAGACAAAATGTCTTTAAATGGAGAAAGTTCAGCACTGTTGCTACTCTCCGTAGGAGTGGCCGTCCTGCAAAGATGACTACAAGAGCACAGTGCAGAATGTTCAATGAGGTTAAGAAGAATCCCAGTGTCAGCTAAAGACTTACAGAAATCTCTGGAACATCTTTGTTGACGAGTCTACGATACGTAAAACACTAAACAAGAATGGTGTTCATGGGAGGACACCACGGAAGAAGCCACTGCTGTCCAAAAAAAACCATTGCTGCACGTCTGAAGTTTGCAAAAGAGCACCTGGATGTTCCACAGTGCTACTGGCAAAATATTCTGTGGACAGATGAAACTAAAGTTGAGTTGTTTGTAAGGAACACACAACACTATGTGGAGAAAAAAGACACAGCACACCAACATCAACCTCATCCCAACTGTAAAGTATGGTGGAGAGAGCATCATGGTTTGGAGCTGCTTTGCTGCCTCAGGGCCTGGACAGCTTGCTATCATCGACAGAAATGAATTTTCAAGTGTATCAAGACATTTTGCGGGAGAATGAAAGGCTATCTGTCTGCCAATTGAAGCTCAACAGAAGTTGGTTGATGCAACAGGACAACGACCCAAAACACAGAAGTAAATCAACAACAGAATGGCTCCAACAGAAGAAAATACACCTTCTGGAGTGGCCCAATCAGAGTCCTGACCTCAACCCGATTTGAGATTCTGTGGCAAGACCTCAAGAGTGGTTCACACCAGACATCCCAAGAATATTGCTGAACTCAAACAGTTTTGTAAAGAGGAATGGTCCAAAAGTCCTCCTGACCGCTGTGCAGGTCTGATCCGCAACTACAGAAAACGTTTGGTTGAGTTTATTGCTGCCAAAGGAGGGTCAACCAGTTACTAAATCCAAGGGTTTAGATACTTTTCCCACCCTGCACTGTGAATGTTTACAGGGTGTGTTCAATAAAGACATGAAAACAGATAATTGTTTGTGTTAGTTTAGCCTGTGTTTGTCTACTGCTATGACTTAGATAAAGATCAGATACATTTTATGACCAATTTATGTAGAAATCCAGGTAATTCTAAAGGGTTCACAAACTTATGTTTGCCACTGTAAGCTGAAAAACGATATTTGAGATACTCTAGATTTGACAAGTATGTGGTGGCCGGTGAATCAATTTCATGTTTAGATTTTCCTATCTATCTAGCAGGATCTCAACCATCATTCTCTCTCCCTCTGCAGGATCTCTGGTGGGGAACTGTTTGAGCGTATCATCGATGAAGACTTTGAGCTGACAGAGAGAGAGGTCATCAGGTACATGCTGCAGATTGTGGACGGGGTCCATTACATCCACAAGCAGGGTATAGTCCATCTGGACCTGAAGCCTGAGAATATCATGTGTGTCAACAAGACTGGGAGCACCATCAAACTCATCGACTTCGGCCTCGCACGCAGACTAGGTAACCAGGCCTCATGTGCACAAGACCATTTCAGAATTAGTTGCAAAATTCAAGTAACTTTCCCAAAAATCGTAGTTGGAAGATTCCCATATATCCTGCTTATTCCCTCATGATTCCAGAAATATTCCAACTGGGACTTCTGGAAAATTTGGGTAAAGTTACAGGAATTATGCAACCCTATTCAGAATCATGATGTTTCTTTTCAATAACTTCAAATGCTAAACACCAACAGTTAATTCTTGAAACCCTCTTCCCTTGTATACTGCTAGAAAACTCTGGAACATTGAAAGTTCTTTTTGGAACCCCTGAGTTTGTGGCCCCAGAAGTGATCAACTATGAAGCAATCAGTTACCCAACAGACATGTGGAGTATAGGAGTCATCTGCTACATCCTGTGAGTGCCAAGCAAATTATCAATACCATTATAACCAGTTATAACCACTAGAAAGTACCCTTATAACTGCTCTTATTTGTAATATTTGTGGCTTCTATGGTACAACTTTATTTGGATATTCCAAAATAGGTGGTTTGTAGATAGTTGAAATGTTGCAGACAATTAGTTGAACAAACTATCCACTAGCCCCTTCCTTCAATGACAGCATTTGGGTTGTTATGAAGTATTCACTGATGTCCTGCACAGTTTGTGTATTAATGTCAGTGACTGTTTATTGATGAGCAAAACTGGAAATAGCTTCTCTAACGTTTTCCAGTAGAATCCCTGAGATGACTAATACAATACATTTTGGACAGTGAATTATTAGTGTCTATATATCTATATAACACGCCTGCAGTATTCTGATCACATTTGAACTCCCTGCGATATGTTGCTCTGGTTGTCAAACATTTTGTAAATATTTAAATAGAGGCTCAAAAACCATATTATATTTATAGACGGCTTACTCCAATATCTCCCTGTTCAAGGCTCAAACTTTAATGACTCCATTCGGCAAAACCACTCCCACCATCACCGACCGAAGTTGCAGCTCCGGCCAACATTGTGCTTTTTCCAAATAGCCTATAATACCCCCCAAAATGAAAACAGAAAATTACAATCAAAAACACCAGGACATCAAGGCCAACACACACCAGGACATCAAGGCCAACGGAATATGTTGGAGTGCATGTATGGCACTATTTACATGTATGTGCACGTGTGTGTATTTGAATGAGAGTGTGTGTATATGCATGTGTGTAAAACACTGCCCCTCTGCGTCATTCAAACTTACTTTTTATTATGTTAATTTTACTTTTATATTTGACCGTCATTCTATCGTATTAAATTATTTGTAAAGTCATACTTTTTATTAATTCCTCCAGGGTTGGAAGGTTGCTTGGACAGTCGCTGAGGCTGTATTTAATCTGTTATTGTTGCAACAGGTTTTGCTACTTAGCTAGCTAGCATTGCTAATGTTGGCACCAAAGACACAGGCTGAGACTAGGATTCCTTAATGGTGCCTATAAATTTGATAGTAAACGTTGTTCTTCTAACATGCCTACGTGTTTGGACTGTTTAAGACAGTCGCTAAGATGAGACGCTGCGTTTGTTGCAAATACTATTATTTTTTTGGCTGTAGCAGTCGGGCTAACTAGCATGCCATCTAGATGCAGTAACTCTTATGGTTAGCGTAGCTAGTTAGCATCTAAATTATTATTATTTGTTAGTAGATTGCAGTTGTTTGGTGACAATAACATGAACATATAGTCAGCATGACATTCATCCAAGCGTTATAATATATTTACAACCCAAAAGTAATGTGAAATACACTCTGAACTTATGGCGTAGGTAAGCAATATATTTAGCCTTGTCTGGCACCCTGGGAATCGTAGTATGCTGGAGGGGAGTGCAATACAGAAGCTTAAAAATGTCAAAAACAAGGAATTGTGCAGCATAAAACAATGTGTATGAAATCTAACAGTAGTGCATATACTCACCAGACAGTTTTATTAGGTACACCCGTCTAGTTCCGGGTCGGACCCCAGAACAGCCTGAATTCTATGGGGTATTCCACAGGGATGTTGGTCCATGCTGACGCGATGGAATCACACAGTTGCTGCAGATTGGACTGCGAACAGCCAGTTCTCCCTCATCCCAAAGATGCTCTATTGGGTTGAGGTCTGGGGACTGCGCAGGCCAAGCAAGTAAACTGAACTTGCTGTCATGTTCCAGGTGATGTTTTTTCACCCGTTCTTGTTTTTAGTTGATAGGAATGGACTCCGGGGTGGTCGTCTGCTGCGATAGCCCATCCGTGACAAGGATCGGCGAGTTGTGTGTTCCGAGATGCCGTTCTGCTCATCACTATTATAAGGGAAAGGGGGGATACTAGTCAGTTGTACAACTGAATGCATCTTCCGCATTTAACCCAACCCCTCTGAATCAGAGAGGTGCGGGGGGGCTGCCTTAATCAACACCCTCTGCGCCCGGGGAACAGTGGGTTAACTGCCTTGTTCAGGGGCAGAACGACAGATTTTTTACTTGTCAGCTCGGGGATTCGATCCAGCAACCTTCCGGTTACTGGCCTAACGCTCCTACCCTCCAGGATACTGTGCTGTTATCAGTCTGTTTGTGGCTCCGCCTGTTGGCTTGGACCATTCTTTCCGTTCTCCTTCGCCTCTCCTCAATGAGCTAACACAGGACGGCCGCTGACTGGATGTGTTTTGTTTGTTGCACCATTCTTGGTAAACCCTAGACGCTGTCGTGTGTGAAAAGCCCAGGAGGGCGGACGTTTCTGAGACACACTCCGGCTATATGTAACTATATGCCTGCTTTATATAGCGAGCCACGGCTATGTGACTCATTTTCTGTAGGTGCGATCCATTTTCGTGAAGGTGGGGGTGTATTTAATAAACTGGCCAGTTGGTGTATACGAACAGCATAACTGGTTATAAAGTGTTAGAATTACCCTTTAACCCTTACCCTAACTGTAACCCAGCACGCTGTTGCTGTAGTAGTTGATAGTTTGAGCATCTGGACAACGTCACCAACCCTCTGCATGCCATGGTTATGACGCAGAGGAGCACCTTCAGTCACAGACTGATCCCACCACGGTGTGCCAGAGAGCGCTACAGGAGGTCCTTCCTGCCGGCGGCTATTAGACTATTTAATGCCTCACCGTGGAACTGTTGGGGTGTTAGGACCTAGTTTAACAATTATGCATCCATCCGTGAGTAACTCTGGTCTGTAATCACTCGTTCACTCAGGACTTATTTATTCATACAGGTCTGTATATACATACTCATGTACAGTTGTTATATCATATCACGTGCAATATTGCAAGTAATTATTGGACTGAACGTACGTAGTCATTCACTCAGGAATGCATATTAGTATCCTGTCAGTTGCATCTTTTTTCATTGCTTTTAGTATATCGAATGCGCAATACGTGCAGTTGTCTGTAATTAAACCCTGCGCACTAAGGAGGTCCTTCCTGCCGGCGGCTATTAGCCTATATAATGTAATTAAACCCTGCGCACTAAGGACTGTATTTTAAGGGAATTACTATTATTACCCCAAATAATATCATAAACACATTTAGCTATTTAAGTATCTCTTCCTGTCATTTACCTGCACAGTTTATCCATCCATCCATCCATCTATCTATCTACAGCGGGTGAAATAAGTATTGAACACGTCACCATTTTTCTCAGTAAATATATTTACAAAGGTGCTATTGACATGAGATTTTCACCAGATGTTGGTAACAACTCAAGTAATCCATACATACAAAGAAACCAAAACAAATAAGTTCAGAAATTAGGTTGTGTAATAATGTGAAATGACACAGGGAAAAAGTATTGAACACATGAAGAAAGGGAGGTTCAAAAAGGCATGGAAAGCCAAGACAACAGCTGAAAACTGTCAGTAATTAAAAAGCAATCCAGCCCCCTGTCAGTGCAAATTAATATCAGCTGGTTCAGTCCCAACTGATGGCCTACAAAAAGGTCTCATTGCCAAGGTGTCACACAAGACACATCTCATGATGGGTAAAAGCAAAGAATACGAAAGCTTCCGTATTATGGCCCCAACAGTGCTCACTGGAACATTCAGAAGCTTAGAAATGCGCCTATAACCAATGCCATCATTATGTTTTGCAACAATTAGGTTGCGAATGTCTTGAGACAGCTCTTTGCTTTTACCCATCATGAGATGTGTCTTGTGTGACACCTTGGCAATGAGACCTTTTTGTAGGCCATCAGTTGGGACTGAACCAGCTGATATTAATTTGCACTGACAGGGGGCTGGATTGCTTTGTAATTACTGATAGTTTTCAGCTGTTGTCTTGGCTTTCCATGCCTTTTTTAACCTCCCTTTCTTCAATGTGTTCAATACTTTTTCCCTGTGTCATTTCACATTATTACACATAACTTAATTTCTGAACTTATTTGTTTTGGTTTCTTTGTATGTATGGATTTCTTGGGTTGTTACCAACATCTGGTGAAACGTTCATGTCAATAGCACCTTTGGAAATATGTTTACTGAGAAAAATGGTGACGTGTTCAATACTTATTTCACCAGCTCTCTATCTATCTATCTATCTCACCATCTATCTCACCATCTATCTCACCATCTATCTCACCATCTATCTCACCATCTATCTCACCATCTATCTCACCATCTATCACACCATCTATCTATCTAATTTGACTCTACTTGCTACAATGTGTCCCAAATCTCAAACCAGCCATATTTGGTTTCTCTGGGCTTTCATGCTCTCTGCAACAGATTCTTTCCACCAGCAGGTAGACAGGCAGGCAGTGTATGGGCCTTTCCGTCCTCTCTGCCTGTATATGGATATAGAGGACGAGCGATACTCTCCAGAGGTCTCCTCAGAGGTCTCCTCGGTCCACAAAGATTTATTACACACTGCTTACATAAGTGTTACAAATTAGGCTCTCCCGTATCTCCTCTGTTGCTTCACAGATTCTAGGGCTGCGTCCCAAATGGCTCCCTATGTAGTGCACTACTTTTGGCCAAAGCCCTACGAGAATAGGGTGCAATTTGGGACGCACCCTAGATTTCATCCATCCTGTTCCAGAGTCCTGACTCAAAGTGTACAAGGAGAATAAAAAGCTTTACTGATTTACCGATATACACCTACAGTATGGAAAACATCTGGGTGTGCCCAATGAGACCAGAGGCTTTGTTGAAATTTAATATACTACATTTAAAAGTAAGCTGGGTTTAGGGGACCGGCAGGGTGCGGTTTCCATGCAAAGCAGAAGTGTTTTTTGGTTGTTTACGTTGTGCACCTTTTGTAGGTCAACCATCACTATCCTCTCTTCTCTCTTTCCCTCTTTCTCTCTCCTCAGCGTGAGTGGCCTGTCCCCGTTCATGGGGGACAACGACAACGAGACCCTATCCAACGTGACTTCGGCCACCTGGGACTTTGAAGACGACGCCTTCGATGAGATCTCAGACCACGCCAAAGACTTCATCACCATGCTGCTGAAGAAAGATATGAGGTAAGCATCATGGTGCCACTCTCCAAAACATTAAAGATAGGCAGCATCCCAATTGGCACCCTATTCCCTACATAGCGCACTACTTTACGATATTTTATCATAGAAAGTATTGCACTAAATATAGAATAGTGTGCCATTTGGGATGAAGCCTCAGTTCTGACTAAATGTTGTAGAATGGTTTGATCAGCCTTCCAGATGTCTCTTTTTAGATTGAGGTGTACGGTATACGTTCTTTACAGCCTCAGACTAAACTAATGTGTTCCTGATGCTAACGGTTGCCTTTGATTCAATGGCTCCTTCCCAAATGGCACCCTGTCCACTGTGTAGTAGACTACTTTCACCAGGGCTCTGGTCAAAAGTATTGCACTATATAGGGTGTCATTTGGGACTCTGTCCAAATCACTATCTGATGTGTTGGAATACAGTGAGAATGAAGTCTTTACGCCACTCACTCAGTGCTCATGTGGTTCTCTGATCGTAGGGCCAGACTAACGTGTGATCAGTGCTATGAACACCCATGGCTAAAACAAGATACTGGCAAAATGGAGGCCAAGAAGCTGTCCAAGGAGAGGATGAAGAAATACATCTTGAGAAGGAAATGGCAGGTAGGTGCAAGCAGAACAGATCATGGAATGATGGTTCCCATAGGGCTCTGGTCAAAAGTAATCTACTATATACAGTCGTATGAAAAAGTTTGGGCACCCCTGACAATTTCCATGATTTCCATTTATAAATAGTTGGGTTTTTGAATCAGCAATTTCATTTTGATCTATCAAATAACTGATGGACACAGTAATATTTCAGTAGTGAAATGAGGTTTATTGGATTAACAGAAAATGTGCAATATGCATCAAAAGGAAATAAGACAGGTGTATAAATTTGGGCACCCCAACAGAAAAATCACATCAAAATTTAGTAGAGCCTCCTTTTGCTAAAATAACAGCCTCTAGACGCTTCCTATAGCCTCTAATGAGTGTCTGGATTCTGGATGAAGGTATTTTGGACCATTCCTCCTTACAAAACATCTCCAGTTCAGTTAGGTTTGATGGTTGCCGAGCATGGACAGCCCGCTTCAAATCATCCCACAGATTCTCAATGATATTCAGGTCTGGGGACTGGGATGGCCATTCCAGAACATTGTACTTGTTCCTCTGCATAAATGCCCAGGTAGATTTTGAGCAGTGTTTTGGGTCGTTGTCCCAAGAATCTGCTGATATTGAGTGGAATCCATGCGACCCTCAACTTTAACAAGATTCCCAGTACCGGCACTGGCCACACAGCCCCACAGCATGATGGAACCCCCACCAAATGTTACTGTGGGTAGCAAGTGTTTTTTTTTAAACGCTGTGTTATTTTGCTGCCATGCATAACGCCCCTTGTTATGACCAAATAACTCAATCTTTGTTTCATCAGTCCACAGCACCTTATTCCAAAATGAAGCTGGCTTGTCCAAATGTGTGTTTGTGGCGTGTGTGCAGAAAAGGCTTCTTCGGCATCACTCTCCCGTACAGCTTCTCCTTGTGCAAAGTGCGCTGAATTGTTGAACGATGCACAGTGACACCATCTGCAGCAAGATGGTGTTGTAGGTCTTTGGAGGTGGTCTGTGAGCTGTTTTTGACCGTTCTCACCATCCTTCGCCTTTGCCTCTCCGATATTTTACTTGGCCTGCCACTTCTGGCCTTAACAAGAACTGTGCCTGTGGTCTTCCATTTCCTCACTATGTTCCTCACAGTGGACACTGACAGCTTACATCTCTGCAATAGCTTTTTGTAGCCTTCCCCTAAACCATAATGTTGAACAATCTTGTTTTGTTGTTTTGAGGCCCCCATGTTGCCACTCTTCAGAGGAGAGTCAAAGAGAACAACAACTTGCAATTGGCCACCTTAAATACCTTTTCTCATGATTGGATGCACTTGTCTATGAAGTTCAAGGCTTAATGAGCTCACCAAAACAATTGTGTGTTTCAATGAATCAGTGCTAAGTAGTTACAGGTATTCAAATCAACAGAATGACAAGGGTGCCCAAATTTTTGCATAGCCTATTTTTCACATCTGATTTAATTTCATACAACTTAATATTGCTACACTAAAAATCTTTGTCTGGACAATACCCCAGTACTCAGCTTTTATTAGAAAATGAATGGCGTGCTACTGTGATCATTTTCTGTGACGACAGAGTAAATTATTATGCAGCCTCAGAGGGGCCCAAACTTTTGCGTACGACTGTAGGGTATCAGTAGGGTGTCATTTGGGATGCACTCCATTTCTCATGTTACATTGCAACTTATGGCCATCCATCTTTAACAGTAGGGCTTTGCTCAGCCACATAAAATAAATTAATATAGAAACAACAGGACAAGCACTATAGAACGGCACAGTATATGAATCATCCAAAACGTGCGTTTTGAGAATGTTATCTAGGACAGGCTACAGAAATTGTTGACTTGCCTCATCTAGCCTACTAATAAGTTGGTTATGACAAATGAATCTCAGTAAGTCCCTGCAGTTCAACTCATTCCCTGAGTGCTCCCACATGAGTAGACCTTTCATTGTACCACACAGTCACCATGGAGATCCATTAGAATTTCATGAGGTTATAAAGTACAAACTGCAGGCGTTACATTGGAAAACTAGAGCACAAAACAGTAATGGTGAAAGTGGAGAGTTGTCCTTTTTTTTGCCCTTTGACCTTGTATTTTGAACTGAATGTACAAATCCTGAAGGCAACAGTCTCAGGGATCAAGTCATCCAGCTTTGGTTGAGGTAGCGAGCATAGTTTTAGGATCATAGGCTGTGTCTGTCCCAAATGGCACCCTACACCATATATAGGGCACTACTATAGACCAGCTCTGGTCAAACGTAGTGCACTGTAAAGGGAATAGGGGGCCATTTGGGACGCAGCCCTAGTATGTACTTCATGGCCAACTAACAGTGAATTTCAAATTGATACAAACAAGCCCGTTTATTCATAAGATTGCAGTTCTAACATTTCTGGAGGATGTAATTGTCACCTAGGCCAAGGACTGCTTGTACTGCTCAGACATGGAACAATTGCGTCATTGATTTCATTGCAGAAAACGGGACATGCAGTGCGGGCCATCGGAAGACTGTCGTCCATGGCGATGTTGGCGGGCGTCAGTGCCAAGAAGGGCTCCTCTAACGAAGGTGACATGGCAACATTATTTTTGTTTTACCTCATGAATGTTCTAAACCTTTCTGTTGTACCCCTGACCAGGGGATGGCACTGGCCACCACAGACTGGTAGAAGGTATGCCCCTGTACCCCTGAACAGGGCATGGCACTCATCTAGGGGTGTTTTGTTTTATTAATGCCACTCTGCAAATATTTGCCCTCATTTTTTGGAGCACTTTGGTTGGTACAGTAGGTAGTGCTACCAAGCACTCGCTGCACCAGTTTTTGGTTAAGTTCAACTTGAGGCTAACATTTAATTTAATTTTTTATTGTCCCATGTTTCGCAGAGGACAACCAGTTCCTGGAGTCTGAGGAGAAAACCCAGGTCAAGCCCACCTTCAGCTCCGTGATAAAGGATGTTGAGGTGGTGGAGGGAAGCGCAGCCAGATTTGACTGCAAGATTGAGGGTAATGTCTCACAAACTGCTCATTTACATATACACACACATCATGGCTTCCTAATTTACATAGACATGCGTCACAAGTGCTGCATCCATTCACCTGCCATGAAGTACAGAACCCAAACACAAGGAAGGAAAATGGGATTTTAGGAAGCAGCACACATAGTGTAAGCTTTGCTCTCGATGGTTGTCCATAGATGTCATCTGTTCGATCCAATTTATATTTCTAATACTACCTACATCCTATGAATACCCATTAAGACAGCCTGCATCCCAAAATGGCTCCTGATTCCAGTATATGCTGTCCATCCTATAAGAATGCTGTCCAATGACAGTTCAGCCTTCAACACCATGGTGCCCTCTAAGCTCAGGGCCCTTGGTCTGAACCCCTCCCTGTGCAACTGGATCCTAGACTTCCTGACGTGCTCAGCCCCACTCCTGTACTCCCTGTTCGCCAACGCCGTCATCAAGTTTGCTGACGACACAACAGTGGTATGGAGAAGGTGAGAGCCCTGGCAGAGTGGTGGTAGGAAAATAACCTTTCCCTCAATGTCAACAAAATGAAGGAGCTGATTGTGGACTACAGGAGACAGCAGAGGGAACACATCGACAGGCTGCCGTGGGGAGGGGCAAAAGCTTAAAGTAGTCCACATCACTGGGTGATTCTCATGAAACCAGTTTGAACCATGGCAGTAGCAAATTGAGTTAGAAAACCATGATTAATCTGCAACAATCAAATATCATGCTGAAGACTAAGATGTCTAGTTTATGGCACAGTGTCTTATTTTAAATACATTTGACATTTTTGCTGGAATTACAATGTACACCCCAAATTCTCATTACTGAAATGAGTCAGGATTACATTATTGGATTGTTTTATATAATTTTACTTTAGAAAAACATTAATTTATTTGAATATAACACAAATTATGTTGCTGTAGTTTGTCCATAAATTGTAAACTAGTTAAAGTTTCCATTAAACTAGAATATTTGTTATGTGAAAACAGTGTCAGTGGACATGTTTCTATGGTAACACTTGTATAGTTTTTATTCACGTATCTAGTGGAGTAATCCTTAGATGAGCACAAGTTAATAACTTCACTTATATGCCTTCAGAAGGAGAATATTATTCTCAAAGACCCCCTTTACGACACTTTGACCTTCTCATTAACTAAATGACTAAAGCTCAAATTGGGAAAAACTTAGAGAACCATTACCTCACCAACATGGAGGCATGAATGGGCTTTAGTGATGTCCTCAATTGTTTGACTCATAATGGCTGTTTCCTATTACTTGCAGATTGAGTGACTGGACTCTCGTTATTAAAACACAAATGTCTCATTACCACATCAGTTCTAGGTCCATTTCAGTAATGATAAGCTAATTCTAATGTATAGTCAATGGGGTGTGCTGGGCTGGTAACGTCTAATTATTTACTAGGACCACTGCTTACACATATGTCAAACATAAATTATTTGATTAAGTAGGGGTTGTTAAGAAATATGGTTGTATGAATCCCATTTTAAATGTACTTAAAGCCATAATCTGGAGTTTGTGTTTCAGCAAAGAGCAACCCCACCACTTAGAGGATACCCCCCATTTTGACTGTGATTTTAGTAATTTGAGATCAACAAATTAGTTTAATGTATTGGGTTACTGAATCTCTAATGGAGTGCAGTACTGTTTTTTAATGGCAAACTATGCCAAAACATACTTTTCATTACCCAGACATACTTTCTCATCTCCGAAATTGCTTATTATTAACGTAATGCACCAATATTTAGTTAATGATATAATAATTTTTGTGTTTCTAGTTGTGGAAATTGTGGTAAAATGCACAACATCAAACCGCTGGGCTTTGCAGAAGGTAGTGCATTCAGCCCAAAGCATCGTCAGGGGCACACTACCTGTCCTCCAGGACATCTATAGCACCCGGTGTCACAGGAAGGACAAGAAGAACATCAAGGACCTCAGCCACCCGAGCCACGGCCTGTTTGTCTGCTGCATCGAAGATGGGACCGGGAGACAGAAACTGTTCATCAATCTCCAGGGCCATCAGACAGTCACCACTAGCCGGCCTCCACCCAGTACTCTGTCCTGAACCTTAGACACTGTCACTAGCCGGCTACCATCCGCTAAACTGTGTACACGACCAATGACCTTCGATTTGATTTATATAGTGCATTACTTTTGACCAGAGTCCTATGGGCCTGGGTCAAAAGTAGTGCACTATCCAGGAAATAAGGTGCCATTTGAGGCACAACCAAAGTATTAAAATTGTCTGTATTTTGTGGTTCCCAGGCTACCCTGATCCAGAGGTGGTGTGGTACAAAGACGAACAGCCCATCAAAGAGACGCGCCACTTCCAGATCGATTACGACGAGGAGGGAAACTGCAGCCTGGTGATCTCCGAGGTGAACGGCGACGACGATGCCAAATACACCGTCAAGGCTGTCAACGGTCTGGGCGAAGCCACGTGCACAGCCGAACTCCTGGTGGAGGTGATGGCGGAGGAGGAGGAGGAAGAGGAATGAGTGGTACGACCAGTTCAAAACCAACCCATATCCTCTGTTTTTAGCTTCTACTGTCTTTTTAATAGCTGCGTTGGTAATGCATTCACTCTGCCACACTCCAAGATGGGAGGGAGGGGGAATGGGCTTGATTACCTTTTGCTCTGATTATGCACTTTCCTACTTATCAGTTTTAGCAGATATCAGATGTTTATAACATTACCTTGACATTAATCACATTCCAGCTGTTTGTTTTATCCATTTATTTGATTTGCTCAATTTACAGAATCTACGGTGTTCTCCCAACAAACCCAAAGTCACTGGTGTGTTTGTGGGTTGTTCCACCAATTCGGTGCCTTTTGAGTGTAACTTGGTTAAAAATTTTTTTTTTTTTAAACATTTTCATAGAGAGAGAGGACATGTTCAACTTAATAAAAAAACACATTTGAGTAAGTGCCAAATAAAGTCGACCATAAATCCCCTTGTGACGGGGGAATGGACGTTTGTGTGCAACAGGGAGTGGCATCTGAATGCAAGCTTAACAAAAACATGTTTAATTGTTAAACATGTCTAGCCTGTCCATCTATACATAACGGAGTTGATGTGTTATGCCTGACCTGCTCAGTTTAACACCACGAGTAGAACAAGCTCACCTGCTTTTAGACTATGATTTTATTGTTAGATGTTAAATGTTTCTATAATATTAAAACATTTCTAGTTTCACCATATTAAAATGAGTTCAGTTCACATAACAGGGTTAACCTTAAAATGAGGGACCGACATAAATTAATCACTAAACACATTAAATAAATTATCACCTTCACAAATTTCTTTGTCAAAGCAACAAAATTCTAGGGCTTTACAATGATGGTGAAAACTTGGAGAAATGTCGGGGTTAATTAGGTAAAAATGTTCCTAGAAGTCAGAGGCACATGTCAAAATGCAGAATTTAGCCACTATAGCAAGTCTTTATTTATATTTAAAAAATCAATGATTGAATTGTCCATGTGTGTCTGTTAAATATAACAGGCTTTTAACATTCAATATTGGTGACCAATTTCTACATAAAATATCAAAAGGCACTCATTTTGTGGAATGACCCTTGTGTGTTATCAACATTATGGTTTTTTCAATTTCCTGGGCTTTTAAGAATGTTTTATTATTTAAGCACAGTCATGTTCTCATATTTGAGCATCAGTTTTGTGGTCTTCCTTGCAAGCACGTGTCCACCATATTACACATATACAATACTAAACAGACCAGTGAATTATCACACCTAGATTTTTATTTTGTATTCGATGTATGTAGATTATATTTCTAAAATTTTTATAAATGTATCAATATGAGAGATGACATGTAATGAGAACACTACAAATGTAGTTGCTAACGGTTACAAAATAAATTATCATAATCATGCTGGTTGTGTTTTCTGATTGGATGAGTGTTAGAAGCATGGGGAATGAATGTCTAGATGGTTTATTTGTCCGTTAAAAAATAAATACAAACAGTACATTCATTTTTTTTAGTGATTGCATAATTCATTCAGACTTATTTCCATAACTTCCTTAACTGAAGAGACCAATATGTACACTGTAATTACTTGAACGACACTTCTGGGATAAAGCCATTCTCAAAACAAGAAGCCAGTCAACCAAAACCATAATTGACGGCTCTACACTCAGGTGCTCCTGCCAAACGTCTTTGAGGAGCTCAAACCCCAGGACAACCTGTGACCCCTCTGGTTCTAGACTGAGACCAACTTCCTTCACTAGGGCCTGGCGTCACAAGCAACAAGCTCCATTTATGTAGGCAACAATGAGACTTAGCGCACCCACCACCAGGGACAAGTGAACATCAACCACAACTTCAGAAAACTCCAGGAACATCATCCACGTTCCCCAACGCCTCTACCTCCAGCCCTGAGCACTCACTGGAGGGGAACTGTTAGCCATCACTCTGACTTTGAGAACCATCTCTACCTTCTCCAGAGCATTCGTGTTCCTAGAACATTCTCAATGGGGAAACACTAACCATATTCTCCTCACCTCCCTCCAACCGAAAGTGCAACTGACAGCGTTTTAGCAACATGACATATATATTTATATTTTTTACATTTTCTGATAAGTGAGCACTTGGATATGGTCATTTTCACGATTCCATAAATTCATAGAATGTTTGGAAATTACGTATACTCCGGCATCTGTCTCATCCAGGACTGGAGTCTACGCAGACCGGTGCACCATAGCCAATCAGAGCAAGTAGGCCTTTATGCAAACAAACCATTTGCCACATTGTCTTTGAACTGGACTGTGTGTTTAGCCAGTAGCAACAACGCAACTTTAGATCATTCAAAAGCCACAAAATACACCTGAATGTATTTCTGTAAATATGTAAGTACAACGTGAGACCTCTTACATTTGGGATCACCACAGTCAGATTGATCAAACAAGCATGAAAAGGTAGGCTTTCTCTCCCTCAGTTGCCTACGCACATCAACACCAAGATCAGCTAATGATAGCCAGAGCGAGATGGGCTCAAATCTAACGAAGGAACACAGCAAACCCTCTCAAACCTTTTCAGCTAGTTGGCCGTCAAGATGTCACTGATAACCGATGGGGAATAGTAGTCCACTTGTCCTGCAGCTTGCCTGCCAATGCAAGCTTGTCCCAACCTACGCTTTGACAATTGAATGGGAACTTGCCTGCCAACTAGATTTGATTGACAACTAACTGTGGATTACAGTCGTTGCTAGCTAACCAAATGACACCTGCGTTTCAAGCTGTAGCCACTAATAAACAATATGAGGGGAAAGGTTGGTCACTCACCCACTCCTTCAATGACATGACCTCCTCCCAGCAGCTAACGTTAGACTCCTTGTTTTTAACTTTGCTAAATAAATAGTTACATAAAGTATATTTTTATTTAACCTTTATTTAACTAGGCAAGTCAGTTAAGAACACATTTTTTATTTTTCAATGACGGCCTACCCCGGCCGAACTCTGACGACGCTGGGCCAATTGTGCGCCGCCCTATGGGACTCCCAATCACGGCCTGTTGTGATACAGCCTGGAATCGAACCAGGTTGTCTTAGACCACGGCGCCACTTGGGAGCCCGCTATTCCAGGGGTGTCAAACTGAAAAATGTCTTGAGTAGCCAGCCTAGGCTACTGCTCAAATGTTACTGTGGTAGGCCTACATGTTTCACCTTTGCATGGTGGTTTGCGTCATGTTTAGTTTTTTGGTTAGTCACTGCAACATTTTAGTAGCCTAGCTAGGACTGTGGCATGTCTCTGTACACTTTCCCTCCCCTGCACACTCTAAATACACTGCACTCTGTATATAGATTCTCTATCGTGTTTTTGACTACGTTTGTTTACTGTGTAACTCTGTGTTGTTTTTGTCGCACTGCTTTGCTTTGTCTTGGCCAGAATACCTGCACTAGCCTATTAACCACATTGACTGACTTGTGATATTAGCCCTTTCTAGTTTGATTGTATTGACATTCCCAGCTTTAGTTACAGAAGTCCATTTTAGTTCAAAATATTGACTAATTGAAACTGGAACAGTGCATCCTGAATGGGTGGAGGCAGAAAACAATGTACCAGGACAGCTGTGATTTACCGGTATAAACCAATACCGGTTTACAACCACAAATGTTAAGGCGTTACATTTATCCTGGACGAACCCCCATTTTGTAACGAAACAGATTTAGACAATTTACTGGTACACTGTATTCTTTAAGTCTTTTGGGGTCCTAGGTTTGCCTAATTGTTCTGTAACCTGAGTCAATCTGTGGAAGTATGTGGACTGTGTTGTGTGGATGTGTCCCCAGGAGACAACAACCTTACCTGGGACCAGGGCCAGCTCTGTCATCACCACCGTCATTGGTCGGCCAATCCAAGCGGAGTATTAGTTGGTGACAAGGAATACCAAGCTAAAGAGATTAACACAACACTGACCCTGTCTACATAGCACAGTATGCTGGATTATAGCTCATATCGCGTTTAAGGTTTTATGCAGTATAAACTGTTTACATGCATCTTTGATATCCCGCTCACGAGTGACCATAAGTGAACAGAATATTCTTCATTTTAATTTGCCCAGGGACGGCAGAATTATTGTGTTATGTGCAAAAATTAATAATTGAGCCTCGTTTTGATATTGGGTCCTGGTCTGAATTGCTGGCTACCTACATGAGATTCCTATTATGTATAAAATGGTGAGATTATTTTTATTTGTGAAATGGCAGCCAAGCATTGATCACATTGTCACCAGAATATGATATTTATTGGAAGCAGCATCTACCTCATCACCGTGCAGTTCATAATTTAATTAATCTGTAGCCTAATGAACTGCATGCTTTCCCAAGACATAGTGGGAGGGACCACACAACATATCATTGCATGATTCCAAGTTTACTTCGATATGATGGTTATTATATCAATATTTTTGCATAAAGACGTTTCCGCAACCATTTCTCCCATAATACATTTTACTGACACAAAAACAAATCCCACGTTGTCTAGCGTATTTGATTTTGTCAACATTTGGCTGGCACATTTAGAGTTTACTTCCTAACACCACATTTTCACGTGAGGAGAATTAACCCCTTTGGCTTTACACACACAGGATACCTGTATCCCACACACAGGATACCTGTATCCCACACACAGGATACCTGTATCCCACACACAGGGTACCTGTATCCCACACACAGGATACCTGTATCCCACACACAGGGTACCTGTATCCCACACACAGGGTACCTGTATCCCACACACAGGGTACCTGTATCCCACACACAGGGTACCTGTATCCCACACACAGGGTACCTGTATCCCACACACAGGGTACCTGTATCCCACACACAGGGTACCTGTATCCCACACACAGGGTACCTGTATCCGTAACACCTGGCTTTAGCTTCGCGCCTTCTCGTTTTGCAGATTTTGGTACATTCAATCCAGCAAGATAGCACCCTGCATCCCACTACTGGATTGCGTCTGAAGCTAAGCAGGGTTGGTCCTGGTCTGAAGCTAAGCAGGGTTGGTCCTGGTCTGAAGCTAGCAGGGTGCGTCCTGGTCTGAAGCTAGCAGGGTGCGTCCTGGTCTGAAGCTATGCAGGGTGCGTCCTGGTCTGAAGCTATGCAGGGTGCGTCCTGGTCTGAAGCTATGCAGGGTGCGTCCTGGTCTGAAGCTATGCAGGGTGCGTCCTGGTCTGAAGCTAAGCAAGGTGGGTCCTGGTATGAAGCTAAGCAGGGTGGGTCCTGGTCGGTCCCTGGATGGTAGCTGGAAGTGGTCAAAATAGTCATGTGAAAAATAAAGGTGTGGAAAAAAGTCACATGGGGATTTTATTTTTTATGAGGGATTTACATGTGACACCGAAACCCACATCTGACTATACAGTGGGTGAAATAAGTATTGAACACGTCACCATTTTTCTCAGTAAATATATTTCCAAAGGTGCTATTGACATGACATTTTCACCAGATGTTGGTAACAACCCAAGTAATACATACATACAAAGAAACCAAAACAAATAAGTCCAGAAATTAAGTTATGTGTAATAATGTGAAATGACACAGGAAAAAAGTATAACACACTTACTGATATTTATTTAATACTTTGTACAAAAGCCTTTGTTGGTAATGACAGCTTCAAGACGCCTCCTGTATGGAGAAACTAGTCGCATGCATTGATTTTGGCCCATTCTTCCACACAAACAGTCTTCAAATCTTGAAGGTTCCGTGGGCCTCTTCTATGAATCTTGATCTTCAGTTCTTTCCATAGATTTTCAATGGGATTTAAGTCAGGTGATTGGCTGGGACATTCTAGCAGCTTTATTTTCTTTCTTTGAAACCAATTGAGAGTTTTCTTGGCTGTGTGTTTGGGATCATTGTCTTGCTGAAATGTCCACCCTCGTTTCATCTTCATCATCCTGGTAGATGGCAGCAGATTTTTGTCAAGAATGTCTCGGTAAATTTGCCCATTCATCCTTCCTTCAATTATGTGAAGTTTGCCAGTACCATTTGCTGAAAAGCAGCCCCACACCATGATGTTCCCACCTCCAAACTTCACTGTTGGTATGGTGTTTTTAGGGTGATGTGCAGTGCCATTTCTCCTCCAAACATGGTGTGTATTATGACATCCAAACAGTTCAATTTTGCTCTCATCTGACCACACTATATTCTCCCAGTATTTCACTGGCTTTTCCAAATGTTGTGCAGCAAACTTTAAACGAGCTTCAACATGCTTTTTTTTCAGCAATGGAGTCTTGCGTGGTGAGCGTGCATACAGGCCATGGCGGTGGAGTGCATTACTTACTGTTTTCTTTGAGACAACAGTACCTGCTAATTGCAGGTCTTTTTGAAGCTCTCCACAAGTGGTCCTTGGCTCTTGGACAACTCTTCTGATTATTCTTTTCACTCCTCTGTCAGAAATCTTGCGAGGAGCACCTGGTCGAGGCAAATTTATGGTGAAATGATTGTCTTTCCACTTCCGTATTACGGCCCCAACAGTGCTCACTGGAACATTCAGAAGCTTAGAAATGCACCTATAACCAATGCCATCATTATGTTTTGCAACAATTAGGTTGTGAAGGTCTTGAGACAGCTCTTTGCTTTTACCCATCATGAGATGTGTCTTGTGTGACACCTTGGCAATGAGACCTTTTTGTAGGCCATCAGTTGGGACTGAACCAGCTGATATTAATTTGCACTGACAGGGGGCTGGATTGCTTTTTAATTACTGATAGTTTTCAGCTGTTGTCTTGGCTTTCCATGCCTTTTTGAACCTCCCTTTCTTCATGTGTTCAATACTTTTTCCCTCTGTCATTTCACATTATTACACATAACTTAATTTCTGAACTTATTTGTTTTGTTTTCTTTGTATGTATAAATGTCATGTCCATAGCACCTTTGGAAATATATTTACTGAGAAAAATGGTGACGTGTTCAATACTTATTTCACCCGCTGTATATATTTTTTTACATATACAATTTTGAACTAGTGTTCAGGGTTATTGTAATTTTGCACTAGTGTTAGTGTAAGGGGTTATTGTCTTGCTGGAAGATTCACTTGCAGTCAAGTGTCAGCCTCCTGGCAGAGGCAACCAGGTTTTTGTCTAGAATGGTACCTAGCTAAGTTCTTGATGCACCTGACCTTAACAAGGCCCCAGGAACAGTGGAAGTAAAATAGCCCCATAACATCAAACATCCACCACCATATTTTACAGTAGGTATGAGGGACTTTTCTGCATATGCTTCTGTTTTTCAACACCAAACTCACCACTGGTGTGCGTGGCCAAAGATGACATGAAAACGGAGCTCTTTGGCCTTGCACACCAGTGGTGGGTTTGATGGAGGAGAGGGTGCTAGAGTATTGAAAACAGGAGTGCCAATAATTCTGACCCCAATCTTTTTTGTATCATTTTTGTATTACTTGTTCAACATAGTCTCTTACAATTGCTCATAGAATTAGTGTAAAATAATGTAATTTCAACAAACTGCAAACAATATAGCTCAGTATTTTTATTATTTATTTTATTCAGTCTGTTTTGCTCGTCTTTATAAAGGGTGCCAAAAAAGACATGACATACACACTGACAACGTTATAGGTAACTGCCAAAATAAAGGGAACACCAACATAGTGTCTTAATAGGACGTTGGTCCACCATGAGCCACCAGAACATCTTCAATGGACCTTGGCATAGATTCTACAACTGTATGGAACTCTATTGGAGGGATGCGGTTCCATTCTTCCAGAGAAATGCCATTGTTTGGTGTTTTGTTGATGGTGGTGGAAAACACAGGTGCCGCTCCAGAGTCTCCCATAAGTGTTACATTTGACTGAGACGGCCCATAGCATATGGTTTACATAATTTTCATGGTCATCAAACCATTCAGTGACCACTGGAGCACTTTGGAATTTTGGATGGGGCAATGTCATCCTGGAATAGACCACTCCCATCAGGATAGAAATGTTTCACCATAGGTTGAAGGTGATCACTCAGAATGGCTGTGTATTTATTGGCGTTTACCTTACCCTCTAAGGGGTTGAATGTACTTAAAACCATGCCAGGTAAATTCACCCCGCACCATAAGACTCACCAGAACCCTCATTTACTCAAGTGTTTCCATTATTTTGTCATTTACTTGTATTTCTAATGTTGGAGTCACATAGCAAGAAAGGAATTCTATCACATTTAAAGGTATACTATGCCCTCGAAAGAAGTGTGAATACTGTGTGTTTTTTTCCCCCTTGTAATACACTTAATAAATACTAGAGGGCGTCTTCGTTCTATGGGACATTACTTTCTCACGCTCATAGAAAAGGTATGGGTAAAGCCTTCATGCAGCTTGAATCTTTAACAAGCCCAATATTCTGTCCACGTTCACCATGCTTAATTGACCTGAATATTTTAACTTCCGTTCTCCTACTGTCTACTCTGAACCGAAATGTATGTTTTTGACATGTGACATTTTATTAATGTTTATAGAATGACCTGAAGGAAGTCTGTGTGTGGGTGATGTGTAGACTCTTGCCTACTGATTAACAGACATCATTGGGGTCAGGGAGGGTTGTAAACTCTGGCTCTGTTGTGGCTCCACCACAATGTTCTCTTTGTGTCACGCCTTCTCCCTCTCATGAGTGTGCATTCTAGAGCAGGGTTTTCCAGACTCGGTCCTGGGCCCCCCCCCCCCCCCCCCCCCCCCGGATGCACATTTTGGTTTTTACCCTAACTCTACACAGCTTGATGATGAGTTGGTTATTTGAATCAGCGGTGTAGTTCACCCAGCTGGGGCCCCAGGACCGAGTTTGGAAAACCCTGCTCTAGAGTTTCAGAACACTACTTCCTTTGGCTGCTAGACAGATTTAGCAACAGCTGTGAAATGGTGTCCCTGGGAGATTCCTGACACAGACATTTTATTGTGCTCTCTTTATTTTTGGTATCTGTTTGGCATTTTACATTTCCGTGTGGTGCACTTTGGGCCCTCTTAGGACCGCCTTTAGTGGGGATTTATGTAGGCCTCTCAGCACTGTGCAGCTGTGGGGTGTCTCCCCCTGAACCACCATATTCCCCCATGCTCTATGTACAGTCGTGGCCAAAAGTTTTGAGAATGACACAAGTATTGGTCTCCACAAAGTTTGCTGCTTCAGTGTTCTTAGATCTTTATGTCAGTAGTTACTATGGTACACTGAAGTATAATTACAAGTATTCTATAAGTGTCAAAGGCTTTCATTGACAATGACATTCAGTTTATGCAAAGAGTCAATATTTGCAGTGTTGACCCTTCTTTTTCAAGACCTCTGCAATCCGCCCTGGCATGCTGTCAATTAACTTCTGGGCCACATCCTGACTGATGGCAGGCCATTCTTGCATAATCAATGCTTGGAGTTTGTCAGAGGTTGTGGGTTTTTGTTTGTCCACCCGCCTCTTGAGGATCGACCACAAGTTCTCAATGGGATTAAGGTCTGGTGAGTTTCCTGGCCATGGACCCAAAATTTTGATGTTTTGTTCCCCAAGCCACTTAGTTATCACTTTTGCCTTATGGCAAGGTGCTCCGTCATGCTGGAAAAGGCATCGGTCGTCACCAAACTGTTCTTGGATGGTTGAGAGAAGTTGCTCTCGGAGGATGTGTTGGTACCATTCTTTATTCATGGCTGTGTTCTTAGGCAAAATTGAGAGTGAGCCCACTCCCTTGGCTGAGAAGCAACCCCACACATGAATGGTCTGAGGATGCTTTACTGTTGGCATGACACAGGACTGATGGAATTGCTCACCTTGTCTTCTCCGGACAAGGTGTTTTCCGGATGGCCCAAACAATCGGAAAGGGGATTCATCAGAGAAAATGACTCTACCCCAGTCCTCAGCAGTCCAATCCCTGTACCTTTTGCAGAATATCAGTCTGTCCCTGATGTTTTTCCTGGAGAGAAGTGGCTTCTTTGCTGCCCTTCTTGACACCAGGCCATCCTCCAAAAGTCTTCGCTCACTGTCCGTGCAGATGCACTCACACCTGCCTGCTGCTATTCCTGAGCAAGCTCTGCACTGGTGGTGCCCCTGGTGGTGCCCCCTGAATCAACTTTAGGAGACGGTCCTGGCGCTTGTTGGACTTTCTTGGGCGCCCTGACGCCTTCTTCACAACAACAAGTTCTTGATGAT
This sequence comes from Thymallus thymallus, assembly GCA_023634145.1. Classification (NCBI taxonomy): domain Eukaryota; kingdom Metazoa; phylum Chordata; class Actinopteri; order Salmoniformes; family Salmonidae; genus Thymallus; species Thymallus thymallus. Next base: position 1,658,395 of record CM042407.1, on the reverse strand, counting down.
TCGATAAATGGTTGATTTAGGTGCAATCTTACTAGCAGCAATGCCTGTGAAGCCCTTATTGTGCAAAGCAATGATGATGACACGTGTTTCCTTGCAGGTAACCATGGTTGACAGAAGAAGAACAATGATTTCAAGCACCACCCTGCTTTTAAAGCTTCCAGTCTGTTATTCTGACTCAATCAGCATGACAGAGTGATCTCCAGCCTTGTCCTCGTCAACACTCTCACCTGTGTTAACGAGACAATCACTGACATGATGGCAGCTGGTCCTTTTGTGGCAGGGCTGAAATGCAGTGGAAATGTTTTTGGGGGATTAAGTTCATTTTCATGGCAAAGAGAGACTTTGCAATTAATTGCAATTCATCTGATCACTCTTCATGACATTCTGGAGCATATGCAAATTGCCATCATCAACACTGAGGCAGCAAACTTTGTGGAGACCAATACTTGTGTCATTCTCAAACCGTTTGACCACGACTGTAGAGTAGGCCAAAAAAGCATCTATTTTGTCATTGTTTGTTGTGTCATAAAACATTGACAAAAAAACTAAAACATTTACTATAGTATTTGGCCTAGCAGTTGTCATAGTAACACATATTTTAGCCTATTTGTCACAAGATAATGCTGGTGCAACGCAAGGTGTTGTTTACATTTTAAAGTTGGGAAAAGTATTCCACCCTCGTACTCGGACACTGATAATGGCATCGAATCTAGTCTCATTAGCACTGGGTTGTATCAACGGGGTAACTTTCTCTATCATAGTCTTTCTGTCAAGTATTTCACATTGTTTGTGGGAGGCACCTGGGCACATGTCTCTGCCTCTGTCTGTCTCTCTGTCTCTGTCTCTGTCTCTGTCTCTGTCTCTGTCTCTGTCTCTGTCTCTGCCTCTGTCTGTCTCTCTGTCTCTGTCTGTCTCTCTGTCTCTGTCTCTCTCTCTCTCTCTCTCTCTCTCTGTCTCTGTCTGCCTCTGTCTGTCTCTCTGTCTCTGTCTCTCTCTCTCTCTGTCTCTGTCTCTGTCTCTGTCTCTGTCTCTGTCTCTGTCTCTCTCTCTCTCTCTCTCTCTCTCTCTCTCTCTCTCTCTCTCTCTCTGTCTGTCTCTGTCTCTGTCTCTGTCTCTGTCTCTCTCTCTCTCTCTCTCTGTCTCTGTCTCTGTCTCTGTCTCTCTCTCTCTCTCTCTCTCTCTCTCTCTCTCTCTGTCTCTGTCTCTGTCTCTGTCTCTGTCTTGCCCTCTAAGGTGTTGAAGTGAATTAGATAATAAACAGAAGCGAAATAAACAATAAACATTAACAGTAAACATTAACAATAAACATTAACAGTAAACATTAACAATAAACATTAACAGTAAACATTAGTCCAGAAGTTCCAAAATAATAAATACATTTCAAATGTCATATTATGTCTATATACAGTGTTGTAATAATGTCATATTATGTCTATATAAAGTGTTGTAACGATGTAATATTATGTCTATATACAGTGTTGTAACGGTGCAAATAGTTAAAGTACAAAAGGGAAAATAAATAAACATAAATATGGGTTGTATTTACATGGTGTTTGTTCTTCACTGGTTGTCCTTTTCTTGTGGCAACAGGTCACACATCTTGCTGCTGTGATGGAACACTGTGGTATTTCACCCAGTAGATATGGGAGTTTATCAAAATTGGGTTTGTTTTTGAATTCTTTGTGGATCTGTGTAATCTGAGAGAAATATGTGTCTCTAATATGGTCATACATTTGGCAGGAGGTTAGGAAGTGCAGCTCAGTTTCTACCTCATTTTGTGGGCAGTGTGCACATAGCCTGTATACTCTTGAGAGCCAGGTCTACAGCGGCCTTTCTCAATTGCATGGCTATACTCACTGAGTCTGTACATAGTCAAAGCTTTCCTTAAGTTTGGGTCAGTCACAGTGGTCAGGTATTCTGCCACTGTATACTCTCTGTTTAGGGCCAAATAGCATTCTAATTTGCTCTGTTTTTTAGTTCTTTCCAATGTGTCAAGTAATTCTCTTTTTGTTTTCTCATGATGTGGTTGGGTCTAATTGTGTTGCTGTCCTGGGGCTCTGTGGGTCTGTTTGTGTTTGTAAACAAAGCCACAGGACCAGCTTGTTTAGGGGACTCTTCTCCAGGTTCATCTCTCTGTAGGTGATGGCTTTGTTATGGAAGGTTTGGGAATCGCTTCCTTTTAGGTGGTTGGAGAATTTAACGTCTCTTTTCTGGATTTTGATAATAAGCGGGTATCGGCCTAATTCTGCTCTGCATGCATTATTTGGTGTTTTACGTTGTACACAGAGGATATTTTTGCAGAATTCTGCATGCAGAGTCTCAATTTGGTGTTTGTCCCATTTTTTGTAAATTCTTGGTTGGTGAGCGGACCCAAGACCTCACAACCATAAAGGGCAATGGGTTCTATAACTGATCTATAGCTAAGTATTTTTAGCCAGATCGTAATTGGGTTCATTTTGATGGCATAGAAGGCCCTTCTTGCCTTGTCTCTCAGATCGTTCACAGCTTTGTGGAAGTTACCTGTGGCGCTGATGTTTAGGCCGAGGTTTTTTGTGTGCTCTAGGGCAACGTTGTCTAGATGGAATTTGTATTTGTGGTCCTGGCAACTGGACCCTTTTTAGGATACCATTATTTTAGTCTTACTGAGATTTACTGTCAGGGCCCAGGTATGACAGAATCTGTGCAGAAGATCTAGGTTCTGCTGTTGGCCCTCCTTGGTTGGTGACAGAAGCACCAGATCATCAGCAAACAGTAGACATTTGACTTCGGATTCTAGTAGGGTAAGGCCGGGTGCTGCAGACTGTTCTAGTGCCCTCGCCAATTCGTTGATATATATGTTGAAGAGGGTGGGGCTTAAGCTGCATCCCTGTCTCACCCCCTGGTCCTGTGGAAAGAAATGTGTGTGTTTTTTGCCAATTTGACTTGTTGTCTGTGTACATGGATTTTATAATGTTGTTTGTTTTTCCCCCAACACCACTTTCCATCAATTTGTATAGCAGACCCTCATGCCAAATTGAGTCAAAGGCTTTTTTTTTATCAACAAAGCATGAGAAGACTTTGCCTTTGTTTTGGTTTGTTTGTTTGTCAATTAGGGTGTGCAGGGTGAATACGTGGTCTGTCGTACGATAATTTGGTAAGACGCCGATTTGACATTTGCTCAGTACATTGTTTTCACTGAGGAAATGAACTAGTCTGCTGTTAATGATAATGCAGAGGATTTTCCCAAGGTTGCTGTTGACGCATATCCCACGGTAGTTGTTGGGGTCAAATTTGTCTCCACTTTTGTGGATTGGGGTGATCAGTCCTTGGTTCCAAATATTGGGGAAGATGCCAGAGCTAAGGATGATGTTAAAGAGTTTAAGTATAGCCAATTAGAATTGATATTTTTTCAATTTTCATTGAGGATACCATCAACACCACAGGCCTTTTTGGGTTGGAGGGTTTGTAGTTCATTCAAGGTCATTGGAGAATCCAGTGTGTTCTGGTAGTCTTTGATAGTTGATTATAAGATTTGTATTTGATTGTGTATATTTATTTGCTGTTTGTTCTTTGTTATAGGGCCAATAAGATTGGAGAAGTGGTTTACCCGTTTTACCAGAAGTGGTTAGATTCTTTGGATTCTTCAATTACATTGAGCTGATTTCTGACGTGCTGTTCCTTCTTTTTCCGTAGTGTATTTCTGTGTTGTTTTAGTGATTCACCATAGTGAAGGCATAGACTCAGGTTTTCTGGGTCTCTATGTTTTTGGTTGGATATGTTGAATTTCTTTCTTAGGTTTTTGCATTCTTCATCAAACCATTTGTCATTGTTGTTCATTTTTTTTGGTTTTCGGTTAGATTTTTTTGAAGATTTAGATTTTCTACTGCCAAGTTTACACCTTCACTATTACAGTGAAACGTTTTGTCAAGGAAGTTGACTAAAAGGGATTGAATTGGTTGTTGCCTAATAGTTTTTTGGTAGGTTTCCACACTACATTCCTTCCATCTACAGCATTTCTTAATATTACTCAGTTCCTTTGGCTTTGATGCCTCATGATGGAGTATTTCTCTGTTCAAGTAGACTGTTCAAGTAGATTTTGCTGTGATCTGATAGGGGTCAGTGATAAAGTAGTCTACAGTACTATTACCAAGACATGAGCTATATGTGTACCTACCATAGGAGTCCCCTCGAAGCCTACCATTGACTATGTACAGCGTGCGACAGAGCTGCAGGAGTTGTGACCCGTTTTTGTTGGTTATGTTGTCATAGTTGTGTCTAGGGGGGCATATGGGGGAGAGAATGCTGTCACCTCCAGGTAGGTGTTTGTCCCCCTGTGTGCTGAGGGTTTCAGGTTCTTGTCCGGTTCTGGCATTTAGGTCACCACAGACTGATTGATCTCCCCTCTAGGATGGAGAAGATGTCTTCATTATAGTATGGGGATTCTAGTGGGGGGATCTAGGTAGCACACTGTTGATCTCTGTTAAGATCATTACCTTTTGCATAGCATTCCCCTGAGTCCCTTCCCTGTTTCACACCTGGTAGTCTCTCTCTCTCTCTCTCTCTCTCTCTCTCTCTCTCTCTCTCTCTCTCTCTCTCTCTCTCTCTCTCACTTAAAGTAATTTCCCCTCGGGGATCAATAAAGTGTCCATCTGTCCCTCTGTCTGTCCATCTGTCTGTCCATCTGTCTGTCTGTCTGTCTGTCTGTCTGTCTGTCTGTCTGTCTGTCTGTCTGTCTGTCTGTCTGTCTGTCTGTCTGTCTGTCCGTCTGTCCCTCTGTCTGTCTGTCCCTCTGTCCCTCTGTCTGTCCGTCCCTCTGTCTGTCCGTCCCTCTATCTATCTGTCTGTCTCGTCTGTCCCGTCTGTCTGTCCCATCTGTCCCTTCTGTCTGATTTATGTGATCCAGTGGACTGACACTATCTCCCAGCCACCAACCCCACTCTACACCAGGCAATCTATCTGTCTGTCCCTCTGTCTGTCCCTCTGTCTGTCTGTCCCTCTGTCTGTCTGTCCGTCTGTCCTTCTGTCTGTCTCTCTGTCCCTCTGTCTCTCTGTCCGTCTGTCCCTCTGTCTATCTGTCTGTCTGTCCCGCTGTCCTTCTGTCCGTCTGTCTATCTATCTGTCTGTCCCTCTGTCTGTCTGTCCCTCTGTCTGTCTGTCCGTCTGTCCCTCTGTCTGTCTGTCTGTCCGTCTGTCCTTCTGTCTGTCTCTCTGTCCCTCTGTCTCTCTGTCCGTCTGTCCCTCTGTCTGTCTGTCTGTCTGTCCCGCTGTCCTTCTGTCCGTCTGTCCCTCTGTCCGTCTGTCCCTCTGTCTGTCTGTCCCTCTGTCCCTCTGTCTGTCCGTCTGTCCCTCTGTCCCCTCTGTCTGTCTGTCCCTCTGTCTGTCTGTCCGTCTGTCCCTATGTCTGTCTGTCCGTCTGTCCGTCTGTCCCTCTTTCTGTCCATCTGTCTGTCTGTCCCTCTGTCTGTCTGTCCGTCTGTCCCTCTGTCCCTCTGTCTGTCCATCTGTCCCTCTGTCCCTCTGTCTTTCTGTCCCTCTGTCTGTCCGTCCCTCTATCTGTCTGTCCCGTATGTCCCGTCTGTCCGTCTGTCTGTCCGTTTGTCTGATTTATGTGTCTCTCTCGCTCTCTCTCTCTTCAGATCCAGTGGACTGACACTATCTCCCAGCCACCACCCCCACTCTACACCAGGCAATCTATGTCATTCCCATCTCCATCTACACACCCACACACACACACCCACACACACACACACACACACACACACACACACACACACACACACACACACACACACACACACACACACACCATCTACTGTGTCTAGCTCATCATCAGCTGCATCATGTCTATCCCACTCACTCCACAGTCTTGGCTACTGTCCACTGCAGACGTCTGGGAGAGACCCTGCTATTGTTGTAATGTTAATTGTTTTGTGTGTGTATTTTACAGGCATAGCTCTGCTGAGCACTACTGTTCTGTACCTTCATTACTTCATTTGTGGAGAATAATAGGTCAGTTGTTGAGCTCCTGAACCAATGGATTACGACTTAGAGAGAAAAAGAAAGGTCAATTATTAAAGCTACTGTATGTGATGGAGGTTATAATGTTACACCAAGGACATTTGACTGTAATTCTAATGTTATGAAGATAGGCTCACCGGTATTAGATGGTGTTTGATTTTCTCTAAACTTGCAAAGGGAAAGAATATCATCTCTAAACGTAGAATATTTTACATTTCCACATGGAATTCTGGAAATTATATTGGAATTTAAAATAGAAATCTATTCATGCTAAACATATATGTGCAGGCCTACTTTTTTCACAAACCTTAATATTTCACATTAACTGACTACACTGAGTGGATGACAGTGTTCTATCCAGATTATTTTCATGCTTTGACCATGTCCCCATATTATAACTTTTGTCAACTGACTCAGTGACTGTAAATTTGGATGTCAATCAAGCCAGTAAAAATCCAACTTAATCACTTGACGAGAAACGAGACCGAGAAGGAGAATGTCAGAACATGTACGTCGTCAACAAAACAATTTGGAGAACTTTGGTCAGCCTCTCTCTTCGTTGTGTCCCAGATGCAATGTGTGTAGCCAGCTAACACAGCTGACCCCTGATATGACAGACTAACGCCCTGTTGAATCAGGCTGTTGTTGAATAAAGCCTCTCCCTAAGTTGATGTCATCTTCTATCACAAGCAATGGGACTCCACCCTGTTAGCTATACATTATCTCATGTCTTCTGCAAAGTAAATGCTTAATAGATTATTATTTGGTCCTTTTTTTCCCTCAAGCCTAGTGAATAATAAGGCCTATCCTAATTCTTTACAATCTTATTCCAGTATTTAAGGTTGTGGACTAAATTGGTTATAATAATGTTGTTATGCACATGTTATACACCACGAGCAGACTGCATATACCAGCATGCAACTCTACAAAACATCGTGTAGTTTATGGCACGCCCAAGTAGTAGGGTTGTCTCCGAAAGGGCTCGTTTCTCCAATCTGTAGAGATGTGATTGTGCATGCGGTGCAGTGTGTAGAATTGAAAGGACTGTTTTAGTTGGTCATCACTGGGGGAGAGTTGTCTAGATACATATCACGGGATTGCTAATCCGGAATCATGCACATCGTCATTACATCTAAGTGGGAGTGGAGCAGAAACTGTGTGAGATACGGATAGGAGTTTTTCTTTGCTTCTAAAGATTGCGCGGTTGTTGCTCCATCAAGTCCTCTCTTCCATAATGCTTCACGAGGACTGGACTCGTCGGAACCATTGTGATGTTGCACATTTGCTCACATGTGTTTCATGTTGAAGCGGTGAGGCTGGGATAAAACGGGACAATCACCAATCAAGAATACTTTTTTGTTCTAGACTTTCTGTGATTTCTGAAGTCAAGGAGGGCGATCGTAGTGATTCGGCTCAGATCCGTCAGAAGCATGGGGAACGCAGGGAGTATGGACCAACAAACTGATTTCAGGGGACATGACATGCCTTTGAAACTGCCTGTGCCGGAGCCAGGTGAATTGGAGGAGAGATTCTCAGTCGTGTTGGTATGTTCACTATACTTTATAATCCAATGCTGGCTGATAAGTGTCCCATTCATTGTCCTGAACCACCGCTCCTAGTCCAGAACCGCTCAACTCAAACCCGTCCATCTTTTGTCTTGACTTCGACTTCCAGGAGACATTTCACTAATATACAAGTTTGTGTTATGTCTTTTTACGCATGCTACTTAAAGTTAGTGTTCAGATAGCTGATAAGAATGGAAGTCATGTTGAGACATAAAAGTTGTAACAATTGATCTCTTAATTTTTTTTTTTTTTTTACATTGATCTGACTGCATCAAATAATCATAAAATCACGCAATTCAAAGTGTCTAACGTTAGAAGTTTATCAATTTCCTTTATTTTAGTGGATGGGGTCAAGTTATACAAGTAGCCAATGAATGCAACTCAACTCAGCAAGCTGCTCCCATATTAATCTGCATATGTCAATATAACCACAGACATTTTGGTAGTTCTATACATGGACCAAAGAGTAGTCTTGCATTTTCGAAAATGCCTTTCTTGGTGTGACATCGTTAGTGTTTAGTCAGAATGTTTGTTCAGCCTGTATCGGCCTAGACTACTTACCTACACTGCATGCTTCTGTAAATTTGATGTGGAGCCACCTGTGTTTACTCAAATAACCACCTTGCAGCTGTGTAAGCTGTCAAGACTAAATTAGTAGCTTCTTTATTTCATTCTGCTCCATCCATTTCCTGTATTTTAAGATGAGAGAGCCTACATGGCTAATACACCTTCTCAATGTTTCAGCATCCTAAATCATGTCCTTAAACCATCAGCCTATGTCTTGCATTACATACCGAGCACGACATAGGCTGTTCAGAGATTCTGCGTTAAAATGTGAATTTCTCTGCTGTGTGTTGCTACTTCAGGGACACTTTACAGTACAGCCCTCCAGACAAGGCACATGACTGTACGACATGATTGTAGTCAGACCACCAGCAACACAACACTAAGCCTAACACAGACCTACTAAGAATATGGTGCAGTGCCATATGACTTCAGAGATACCTGTCAGAAGGAATGGTTTAAAGGGAAAATAACTGTTACTAAACCTGTTTCATTCTGTGCATTCTCCTTTTCTCTGCCTTGGGTTATGGTCTGTTACTCTGTTTGCTGACTCTGCTGGCCCAAGCCATTTTGCCTGTTATTACCTAATGGAGCAAGTTTTTTTCCCCCTGTGAGAGTAACTAATGCGTGTCACAGTGTTCTCGTTGGGGCGTAATTGCTGCGTGTCCTGGCCAGATGAATCCCATTTTGTGTTGGAGGAGAGGGAGGCAGGGAGCAGACTTCTGTCTGGAGATGGGCTGCGTCCAAATGACACAGTATTCACTATATAATGCACTACATTTGACCAGAGCCCATAAGTAATGAACTTTATAGGGAATGGGGTGTCATTTACCCAGCAGTATCGAGCTCGCAGTCCGATTTTATAGATGTTCAAGTCGCCCTTTCAAATTTAAAGCTTGTTTTAAATACTGGGAAAACGAAATATGTGATTTTCTCAAAGTCCCATAAACCTATTGCAAATATGATGCATCTTCATTCAATGAATGGTACTATGATTGAACTTGTACCTGCTTACAAATATCTTGGCATTTGGATAGACAGTGATCTATCCTTTAAGAAACACATAAGTGAGCTTGTTAAGAAACTTAAATGTAAGCTTGGGTTCTTTTACAGTAGGAAGTGAATTGTTAAATCAACTTTTTGACCTGTTCTTGATTATGGAGATACTATATACCAAAGGTCAACAGTAACCACCTTAAGAGACCTGGACTCTGTTTATCATAGAGCCCTTGGTTTTTTTTACATCTGCCAGCTTTAATACCCATCACTGCATTTTATACCAAAGGGTTGGACCTCATTAAAAACTCGGAGATTATTGGACTACTCTTTGTTTGTCTATAAAGCCCTTCTCCATAAACTTCCAATGTATTTGTCATCTCTGTTGAAGGTTAGAGTCCCTGATGATAATATCAGGTCACATGGTTAACTTTAATGACTCCCTTGGTAAACACAGAGCTTGGTAGATCTGCTTTTACACATCTAGCGGCTAATGTTTGGAATAATATCCAGTCGGTTCTCTGTTTGGATGCCTTAGTGCCTATGGGTCGGTTTGTTGTATTGGCTAAAGGCTTTTATTCTGATGAATGTGTTTGTTTTAACTAACTATGTATGTCTATTAATCTGTGATGCTCTGAATGTATGTGTGCCATTTGTTTGGTTGTGTTCCCAGGGCGCACTAGTAAATGAGACCAATGTGTTGGTTAAATAAATAAATACAAATACAGACAGGGTTGACGTCACAAATGTTCTTCCTAATCCCTTCTGCTTTTAGGATCACCTGGCTGCTTCTCATGATCTGCCTGGCTCGAATGCCTAGCCTGCTTTTTCAACTAACAGACCGAACCGCCAGGTCCGCCAGGTCGCAGTTGTAAATGAGAACTAGCCCTGAACTGACCTCCCTGGTTAAATAAAAGTGAAATAAAATATAAGTCACTACTCTAAGGATGATACAGTATCATTGAGTTCACTGTAACAGTTCATGGTTTGTTAACTATTCAAGGCTCATTACTAGGGTTGAACATTTTGGGAAATACTCAGCGGTGGAAACTTTCCGTGGGAATTAACAGGAATATATGGGAATTAACGGAAATATATGCAACTTAATATTAATACCATTTAAATGTAGATGTTTTTTTTGCATTGGATATACAGTATTTACCATATCATATAGAGACATAAACATAAACCTTTTATCTTATCATAAGTAGACATAATTGCAAATGATTAAATCCTTCCAATAGAAATACAACTTTTTTTAAATGTACAATTGAACTTTAATTAAATGAGTTGACTCTTCACATTTCAACAAAAGAAAGGGAATATTGAATGATCCCCAATGATCCATCGCATCTCCAAAAAACATTTCAACATGCATGTTGCAAAATTTAATTCTAGAAACTAAAGCTTTGGTTGTCTTCCTCTCAGACTTCCATGTCTTCTCCCTGGACCTCCTCAATGTCCACCTCTTTGGTTGTCTTCCTCTCAGGCTTCCATGTCTTCTCCCTGGACCTCCTCAATGTCCACCTCTCTGGTTGTCTTCCTCTCAGACTTCCATGTCTTCTCCCTGGACCTCCTCAATGTCCACCTCTCTGGTTGTCTTCCTCTCAGACTTCCATGTCTTCTCCCTGGACCTCCTCAATGTCCACCTCTCTGGTTGTCTTCCTCTCAGACTTCCATGTCTTCTCCCTGGACCTCCTCAATGTCCACCTCTCTGGTTGTCTTCCTCTCAGACTTCCATGTCTTCTCCCTGGACCTCCTCAATGTCCACCTCTCTGGTTGTCTTCCTCTCAGACTTCCATGTCTTCTCCCTGGACCTCCTAAAGAACTGGTCTTTAGCACCCAATTTTACACGCTCCTATGAACTTCACATGTTGATGCTCATGGATCCTTTTACATGGAAATGACCTAAACAGAAACAAGGTGTACATTTTCTCCTGAAGGGGAAGTTATTTAACAAACAATTAGCAAATCGGTAGAGTGAAAAACAGTGGCTTTTTGTGTCTTGAGAAAGATAGATAGATAGATAGATAGATAGATAGATAGATAGATAGATAGATAGATAGATAGATAGATAGATAGATAGATAGATAGATAGATAGATAGATAGATAGATAGATAGATAGGTACTTTATTGATCCCCGAAACTTCTTTGTCAAGCAGCTACGAAAAACACAGGACAGGTGCAAAATGCCAAAACTAAATACACAAAAAACAGATACATGATATATAGAGCGGCAGTATGAAAAAGTATAAAAATACAGGAAGTCTGGAGTGCAAAAAGCTATAGAAAGGCATTGCATAGTATGAGTGAATGGCTGAATATGTACACTATACATTGTTACAGAGAGTTAGGTGAAAAAATTATACTAATATTGCATGTTGATATAAATAAAAAATATTAGCATGGTTAACTGTACAGGTAAATTACAGGAAGAGATACTTAAATAGCTAAATGTGTGTATGATATAATTTGGGGTAATAATAGTAATTCCCTTAAAATACAGTCCTTAGTGCACAGGGTTTAATTACACATAAATACACATATTGCACATTTGATATACTAAAAGCAACAAAAAATAAATAAAGATACTACTGACAGGATACTAATGTACAGTCCTGAGTGAATGACTATGTAAGTTCAGTCCAATAATTACTTACAATATTGCACGTGATATGATATAACAACTGTATATGAATATGTATATACAGTCCTGAATGAATGAGTGCTGAATGAATAAGTCCTGAGTGAATGAGTGATTACAGACCAGAAAGCTACTGACGGATGGATGGATGCCTAATTGTTAAACTAGGTCCTAACACCCCAAAAGCTCCAGGTCTATGTTGCCGACGGCAAGACACCCCAGTGAGGTATTAAATAGTCTAATAGCCGCCGGCAGGAAGGACCTCCTGTAGCGCTCTCTGGCACACCGTGGTGGGATCAGTCTGTGACTGAAGATGCTCCTCTGCATCTTAACTATGGCATGCAGAGGGTGGGTGACGTTATCCGTGATGGCCAGCAGTTTGGCCAGGATCCTTCTCTCCTCCACCTCCTCTAGAGTGTCAAGGTTAATCCCCAGAACAGAGCTAGCCTTCCTGATCAGCTTATTTACCCGAGAAGCATCACCAGCCTTTATGTTGGAGCCCCAGCACACCACTGCAAAAAAAATGGCTAATTGCCACCACAGAAAGTATGCAGTAGTTTACACGTTGAAGGACCTGAGCCTCCTCAGAAAGTAGAGTCTGTTCTGGCCTTTTTTGTACAGGGCCCCAGTGTTACCAGACCATTCCAGCCTGCTGTCCATATGGACTCCCAGGAACTTGTATGACCCAACCATTTCCACAGCCATCCACTGTATAGGGACTGCAGTAAGTTGGGCCTTGGTTCTCCTGAAGTCCACCACCATCTCCTTTGTTTTGCTGATGTTGAGCTGAAGGTGGTTCTGCTCACACCACAACACAAAGTCATTGATTGTGCTCCTGTACTCCTCCTGCCCACCACTGATGCTCCCTACAATTGCGGAGTCATCCGAGAACTTCTGCAGCTGGCATGTTTCAAAGTTATATCTGAAGTCCGAGGTGTTGAGGGTGAACAGGAAGGGGGACAAGACCGTTCCCTGGGGGGCCCCTGTGTTGCTCACTGCCCATTCTGACACACAGCTCTGTAGCTGCACAAATTGTGGCCTGTACGTAACCCAGGAGACTAAGGGTGCTTCCACTTTCATCCTCCTCATCTTCTCACCCAGTAGCAGGGGCTGAATAGTGTTGAAGGCTCTGGAGAAGTCAAAAAACATAACCCTCACAGTGCAACCTGCGTTGTCCAGGTGAGAGTAGGCCCTCTGCAGAAGGTAGATGATTACATCATTCACCCCGATGTTGCGCTGATATGCAAACTGCAGGGGGTCCAGTGATGTACACACCAGGGGTCTGAGGTGAGCGAGGACTAACCTTTCCAGGGTCTTGTTTTCCACAGCACAGGGACCCTTTCCAGGCTCAGGCTAAGGTTTAAGTGGCGCTGGAGTATTCCACACAGTTGGTCAGCACAGACCATAAGTACCCTTGGGCTGATGCCACCGGGGCCTGCTGCTCTCCCCTGATGTAGTCTCTCCAGCTTTCGCTCACTTGGTTGGTGTTGAAAGCAAGCCCAGGTGGGGAGGTGGGGGGAAGGTAGGTGTTGCAGATCAGTCCAGAGGGAGTGGGGGTGTCGCTGATTGTCTCAACGGAGGTGTCGTGTGCAGAGGGGGCGAGGGACAGCCGTGAGGGTGTGTGGACTGGAGAGCTGGAGGGGGGGTGGACAGAGCTCATATCGAACGTGTTAAAAAATTGGTTCAGCTCATTGGCTCTATGCTGGGTCCCTTCCGTCTGCACACTGTTTGACTTTTTGAAGCCAGTGATATTTCTCATACCCTTCCACACCTCTCTCACCTGGCTCTGCCTCAGCTTGTCCTCTCCTTATACACTCTCTTCCCCTCAGCAATCCATGTCCCCTACTAGTCTACTGTTACTATATAAACCATTGGAAGCGTATGCTTCACATGGGAACACTGGAAGCAAAAATGCAGCCTAGTAGGTCTAGTTGCTTTTCCTCTGCTTCAACTAACCACTGGCCTCTCATGGGAATATTGTGTTCACCATGTTAAAACAGTGATGAATCTTAATTTAGGCACTGGCTTGCGAGGGAGGCAGAGAAGTTTGAGGCAGTTATTGGGACTTGCTTGAATATCATTTGGGGGCTGAGTGCTTAGCTTTTGATATAGTCTGCCCAGATTACTGTACATATAAACTGCTTTGTTTAAAGGAAGCCAAAGGACTATTTTTATTTTTTTTTGTAACCAGCTCTCTCTGGTTAGAGCATATTTAAATGTTTCTTTGCTCACTCAGTAGGCCTATATATTTTTAGAAAATAAATTCAAACAGTGGTAAAGGAGAACTAAATTAAAAGCCAGTATTCTTAGAATTCTTCATGCTGGCTCTTGATTAAAAGAGTTGAATAATGGCTGTTCTCTGTGCAGCAGAGCCTGGCACTAACCTTAGACCGGCAGGCAGCTAGGCTAGTGGCCATCCCCTCCCTGGGTCCAGGGGCCATGGGCCAGCTCTGTCCATAGCGCTTAGCCTGGGGCTGCTTCCGACTCATCACTGGGGGGGTGCTGGGTCATACAGGGGATTGATTGAGAGGCAACAGTCAACAAGATGTCGGAGCTCCAGGATGCTCCCGGACTAATTAGCCGTCGCAGAGAGGAACACAAAACTGTTAATAGAGAGAAGTAGTAGGCCTAGTGATCCAGCCAGCACCACATTGGCTAGTCCAACCCATCACCAGTCTTAGGCTGCTGTGGTGTGCGATGGGCTTTTTAAAGCATACACTGCAGGCAGGCAGCAGAGCTTGAAGCCTTCGGCCTCGCTCCCTCTGCTGGCACAGAATCGGCTGGTTGTGTGAGAACCAGCCTTCTGGCTGTGTGCAAGGAGTGTCAGGTCGAAACCGTTTGGGTTCCCTTTTAGTCTGTACTTTCGGTACAACACATCACTATGGGGAGTCACTCTTGACTAAAGAACGTACAATCACGCCTGACAAGGGCACTGAGGCTCGGATTCATTTCTTCAATTCTTCAGCTCTTCACCTCGAGCTGAGCAGAACAATTCACGCTGCTGTCATGTTAATTTCTCTACCATAAGCTGCCTTCAACGTCGTTTTAGAGAATTTGGTAGTACGTCCAACCGGCCTCACAACCGCTGACGACGCTTAACCACGCCAGCCCAGGACCTCCACATCCTGCTTCTTCACCTGCAGGATCGTCTTGAGACCAGCCACACTGAGGAGGATTTATGTCTGTATGTTTTTCCTACCACAGGGACTGTGGTTAAAGGTGGTGTCGAGTGAGCAAGCAGTGCTGAGCACATGCTGGTGTCCCACACAGTCTCAGAGGTTCATAGTAGACCCCAAGAGGAGCTGTTGGCCTTTGTCTCAGCGCATTTCATTTCTGGGTTGGAATTGGATTCGATGATGAATCACACCTGTCTGTTAGCACAGAGGATGTCTGTATTCCAAAGTGGTTTAAAATGTATTAGGATCCCCATTAGCTGCTACCAAGGATTAAAACAACATATATAAAACAACATATAAAACATTATTACATCATACACTGAGTGTTCAAATCATTAGGAACTCTTTCCATAACAGACTGACCAGGTGAATCTATGATCCCTTATTGATGTCACTTGTTAAATCCACTTCAATCAGTGTAGATGAAGGGGAGGAGTCAGGTTAAAGAAGGATTGTTAAGCCTTGAGACAATTGAGACATAGCTTGTGTATGTGTGTCATTCAGAGGGTGAATGGGCAAGACAAAAGATTTAAGTGTCTTTGAACGTGGTATGGTAGTAGGTGCCAGGTGCACTGGTTTTAGTGTGTCAAGAACTGTAACGCTGCTGGGTTTATCATGCTCAACAGTTTGTATCAAGAATGATCCACCACCAAAGGACATCCAGCCAACTTGACACAACTGTAGGAAGCATTGTAGTCAACATGGGCCAGCATCCCTGTGGAGTCAACATGGGCCAGCATCCCTGTGCTTTTGACACCTTATAGTCCAGGCCTGATGTAGTCTGTAGTCAAATGTAGTCTGTTCTGAGGGCAAAAGGGGGTTCAACTCAATGTTAGGAATGTGTTACGAATGTTTTGTACACTCTGTAACTCGTATTACAAATGTACAATATAAAATCCACAATACCACAACATTATAATGTGTGTGTCGCTCCTCACAGTCCACGGTGTGCCATGAGATGTTGTTAAATCAGTTTTTTTCTGATTTTCCAGCTTTTACTGCTGTCCTTTTTCCAGCTAGGTTACAAAGTGTGTTTTCGCCTGTACCTGATCTGTTGGGTATAATAATCTAAATTTCAGCGTTTTTTTTAATTTGTGGGTTCCAGCGCTGGAGGATATTCAGTGACCTGGACGCAGCTTATTACTGAACCAAGTGCTTCAGGTATCCCCTTCATGTCGACAGGCCCTGGCTCTGTGGTGAGACCCTCTGCGGGATGGGTCATATGGGGGTTGTGGACAGTTGTGCAGATCACACTGCATATCTAGAGAGGCCCTCTCCTTTGGGAGGGGTTGCTCCATCCCTGGGCTCCCTGGTATGGGATGTGTTCGGCAAAACCAAAGTAAGTCTAATTGCGAGAAAACAAGCATTGTTGTCGGTTCTTCGCGATGGGGACTTGAGCGCTCAGTTGGGCTCACCAGTGGCCACAATCTTCTGGTTCAGCCCACTCTGGACTCTCTGATTTGCCACTCCCGTTGCGCAGGGATTTACTGTCTCAGGCGCACGGGAGGCAAAGGAGTTATTCCTTTTTAAAGTTCTATGGTAGACATTTTTCTACAGGAGATTTAAAGGTGGCCATGGCTGCTATATTGGCATGTCATGGGGGTGTTGACGGAGCCACGCTGGGGGACTCACCCCCTGGGTTTTGGAGGCTCCATTTGAGGAGTTGGTGGATTTGTAAATCCTCTCCTATAACACTTTCCTGCTCCTAGCTTCGGCTGAGCGTGC
The DNA here is from genome assembly GCA_023634145.1 of Thymallus thymallus. Lineage (NCBI taxonomy): Eukaryota > Metazoa > Chordata > Actinopteri > Salmoniformes > Salmonidae > Thymallus > Thymallus thymallus. The sequence continues at coordinate 1,641,727 of CM042407.1, read as the reverse complement.
GGCTGATCTCCACGTTATCCGTACACCCTTCCTGTACTCAGGTGACACTAATTTTTTAATTTATTTTACCTTTATTTAACTCGGCAAGTCAGTTAAGAACAAATTCTTATTTTCAATGACGGCCTAGGAACAGTGGGTTAACTGCCTTGTTCAGGGGCAGAACGACAGATTTTTACCTTGTCAGCTCGGGGATTCGATCCAGCAACCTTTCGGTTACAGGCCCAACACTCTAGCCACTGGGCTACCTGCCGCCCCAAAATGCGGCCTTCGCCCCGAAAAGTCTGGCTATGTCTACAGGTCCTTAGCATTTCCCCTTTTCACCTCCTCCGTTTGCATCTGAGGATCAGTGGAGGTTGCATGCTTTGTTTCTAGTATAAGCTTTACGCACGTACAGTGAGAAGACCCTGGATTTCCGGTTGGGTGACCAGCTTTTTGTCTGTTTGCTAATCCGGGTCGTGGAAGTGCTCTCTAAGCAGCGCCTCTCCCACTGGATTGTGGAGGCGATCTCCCTGGCATATGGCAGCAAGGGGCATGGGTTACCTAACGTTGTATGCGTCTATTCTACCAGGTGTCTGGCGGCGTCTTGGGCATTGTTTTTAAAGGAGGAGTGTCAAACACATTTTGCACCACGGGACACATTTCATTTACACAGAGGTCCGGAGGGCCGCACTTAAAATGTATTATTTTTCCTCTCCGTCAAAACTGGAAATAAATTGTCCTCTATCCATCACTTTTTAAATTTTCAATGCTCTCTGACTGTCTAGCTTTCATTTCGATGACTGTTAGCAAGCTGGACCGAGTGAAGAGACTATACATATTTTTTGTGTTTACTAATATTTTTTATTTAACTTTTATTTAATCTTAGTTATTTTGGGGTATTGTGTGGGGAAAAAAACTATTAAATCAATTTTAGAATAAGGCTGTAACATAACAAAATGTGGAAAAAGTCAAGGGGTCTGAATATTTTCCAAATGAACTGTATGTTGGGAAGGCAGGTAGCTGAGTGGTTAGAGCATTGGGCCCGTAACCGAAAGGTTGCTGAATTGAATCCCAGGGGAAGGTAAAAATCTGTCGTTCTGCCCCTGAATAAGGCAGTTAACCCGCTGTTCCTAGGCTGTCATTGTAAATAAGAATTTGTTCTTAACTTACTTGCCTAGTTAAATAAAATACACATTATCCTCCATGCAGTGTTTTGTATTGGTTCTTTCTTAGCTGTTGATCTACCCTAGCGTAATGAGTAGGTGTAGGGTGAGGCAAGTTAGACATGGTCCAGCTTTGCTCCTTTATGTTGAGCACAGCCTGTTACAACCAGCCCAGCGCAGCAGCCCTACTGGCACAACAACAGTCCCACAACACTGTTGGCACTCCGCCTCTGGAGTGAACTGCCTCATGGAGTGGTTCTGTGCAGAGTCCAAGGTGACATCTGTTTGAAACAGCACTAAATGACATACTGTTTAGACTAAGTCTGGGTGTTTTTCTGTTTTGTCATTTTGAATTGTTTTATGTTCGAGCTGTTTTATTTCAAGTTCAACTTGATGATTAAAGCAAACCATGCTCCTTCAAAACAGGAGAAAACATTTTACACTCAGGCCATTCATGAATTACAATCTGTGTCCTGGCACAAGAGGAATTGTTATCTTGTGTCCCTTTTGACTTCAAGGACTTATGCGCTATCAAAGGTGTTTCCTTCTGACAGCACAGAGAATGGTGACTGGCTCCTTCAAATAGTCCCAGACCATTTAAGCAAATATTTCCTTCATTTTTCATACCTCTGCTTTGAGTAAAAGTTGGTTAGAGTAAAAAAAAAAAAATCAGGTTACAGTGAATGAAGTCAGCAGGACTGTATCTAACCAACTCCTTTCCTAATGTAAGCCTAGTCTACTCCATTGTGAGCGCAAGGCCATTGTGTCTATCATAGTTATTAGATCCCGGATCTACTGATGCTGATATATTAAGGCTTTTGCAGAAAGTTCTGCAGAATAATCCCCCCCCCCCCCCCCCAGTACTGACTGATGCGCATCCAACCACCAGAGTTCTCTTGAGACATTTGTTGCCTTCTGAAGATATCTGAGTAAAAGGAGGGTTTTGTAGGGTAAGCTCTTGCCAGAAGCAACATCTGCAGTGAAAATGGGAGGTCCTGCCTTGTGCATTTGAATGTACTCTCATGTCAGGGTTTGATATAGGTTAGCAGGTAGCCTAGCGGTTAGAACGTTGGACCAGTAACAGAAAGGTTGCTGTTTTGAATACCCGAGCCAACAAGGTGAAAAAAACTTGTCTGTGTCCTTGAGCAAGGCACTTAACTGATTAAGGCAGTTAACCTACTGTTCTCCAGGTATTGTGGATGTTGATTAAGGCAGTTAACCTACTGTTCTCCGGGTATTGTGGATGTTGATTAAGGCAGTTAACCTACTGTTCTCCGGGTATTGTGGATGTTGATTAAGGCAGTTAACCTACTGTTCTCCAGGTATTGTGGATGTTGATTAAGGCAGTTAACCTACTGTTCTCCAGGTATTGTGGATGTTGATTAAGGCAGTTAACCTACTGTTCTCCAGGTATTGTGGATGTTGATTAAGGTAGTTAACCTACTGTTCTCCAGGTATTGTGGATGTTGATTAAGGCAGTTAACCTACTGTTCTCCAGGTATTGTGGATGTTGATTAAGGCAGTTAACCTACTGTTCTCCAGGTATTGTGGATGTTGATTAAGGCAGTTAACCTACTGTTCTCCAGGTATTGTGGATGTTGATTAAGGCAGTTAACCTACTGTTCTCCAGGTATTGTGGATGTTGATTAAGGTAGTTAACCTACTGTTCTCCAGGTATTGTGGATGTTGATTAAGGCAGTTAACCTACTGTTCTCCAGGTATTGTGGATGTTGATTAAGGCAGTTAACCTACTGTTCTCCAGGTATTGTGGATGTTGATTAAGGCAGTTAACCTACTGTTCTCCAGGTATTGTGGATGTTGATTAAGGCAGTTAACCTACTGTTCTCCGGGTATTGTGGATGTTGATTAAGGCAGTTAACCTACTGTTCTCCTGGTATTGTGGATGTTGATTAAAGCAGTTAACCTACTGTTCTCCAGGTATTGTGGATGTTGATTAAGGCAGTTAACCTACTGTTCTCCAGGTATTGTGGATGTTGATTAAGGCAGTTAACCTACTGTTCTCCATGTATTGTGGATGTTGATTAAGGTAGTTAACCTACTGTTCTCCGGGTATTGTGGATGTTGATTAAGGCAGTTAACCTACTGTTCTCCAGGTATTGTGGATGTTGATTAAGGCAGTTAACCTACTGTTCTCCAGGTATTGTGGATGTTGATTAAGGTGGCCCCCTTCACCTCTCTGATTCAGAGTTGTACAACTGACTAGTATCCCCCTTTAGTCCCACTAATCCCAGACCAGATGGGATGGTGTATCGATGTGGTAGCCATGCTGGTTAAGTTACCAGCAAAGCACCATAAAACCTCCTCCTCCATACTTTACAGTGGGAAATACACATGCAGAGATCATCCCTTCACCCACACCACGTCTCATAAAGACACAGTGGTTGGAACCAAAAATCTCCAATTTGGACTCCAGACCAAAGGGCAAATTTCCATTGGTCTAATGTCCAAACAAGTCTCTTCTTCTTATTGGTGTCCTTTAGTAGTGGTTTCTTTGCAGCAATTCGACCATGAAGGCCTGATTCACACAGTCTCCTCTGAACAGTTACTTGAACTCTGTGAAGCATTTATTTGGGCTGCAATTTCTGAGGCTGGTAACTCTAATGAACTTATCCTCTGCAGCAGAGGTAACTCTGGGTCTTCCTTTCCTGTGGTGGTCCTCATGAGAACCAGTTTCATCACAGCGCTTGATGGTTTTTTCGACTGCACTTGAATGTCAATCAATACGGAACATTTCAACGTAACATTTCAACGTTTCAAAGTTCTTGAAATGTTACTGACCATCATGTCTTAAAGTAAAGATGGACTGTCGTTTCTCTTTTCTTATTTGAGCTGTTCTTGACATAATATGGACTTGGTCTTTTACCAAATAGGGCTATCTTCTGTATACCACCCCTACCTTGTCACAACACAACTGATTGGTTCAAACGCATTAAGAAGGAAAGAAATTCCACAAATTAACTTTTAACAAGGCACACCTATTAATTGAAATACATTCCAGGTGACTACCTCATGAAGCTGGTTGAGAAAATGCCAAGAGTGTGCAAAGCTGCCATCAAGGCAAAGGGTGGCTATTTGAAGAATCTCAAATATAAAATATATTTTGATTTGTTTAACACTTTTGTGGTTACTACATGATTCCATGTGTGTTATTTCATAGTTTTGATGTCTTCACTTTTATTCTACAATGTAGAAAATAGTGCAAATAAAAGAAGAAAACCCCTTGAATGAGTAGGTGTTCTAAAACATTTGACCGGTAGTGTAAAAACATGATGAACTCTTTATGAACTCTTTCCCATGTCAAAGACTGACCAGGTGAATCTATGATCCCTTATTGATGTCACTTGTTAAATCCACTTCAATCAGTGTAGATGAAGGGGAGGAGACAGGTTAAAGAAGGAGTTTTAAACCTTGAGACAATTGAGACATGGATTGTGTATGTGTGCCGTTCAGAGGGTGAATGGGCAAGACAAAATATTTAAGTGCCTGTGAACAGGGTATGGTAGTAGGTGCCAGGTGCACTGGTTTGAGTGTGTCAAGAACTGCAACGATGCTGGGTTTATCATGCTCAAAAGTTTCCCATGTGTATCAAGAATAGTCCACCACCCAAAGGACATCCAGCCAACTTGACACAACTGTGGGAAGTTTTGTAGTCGACATGGGCCAGCATCCCTGTGGAGTCAACATTGGCCAGCATCCCTGTGGAACGCTGTCGACACCTTGTAGAATCCACGCTGTGGAAGGTGTTCTTAAAGTTTTGTACACACAGTTTACATAAAAAAAAGGTGTGTCCTATAGACCTAAGCCTTCTCCAGTACTTAGAGTTTTTTTGTATCATACTCAAGTTATCAGATTACTATGCTTTGATATGCTGTTTTCAAAGTCAAGTTGGCGTTTGATTGAAGTTGATCAAACTACCACCTAAAGATATGTATGATACAGGTGCATATTTTTTCAGTGGGCACCTGTAGTTCAGAGAGTGTCAATTATCTCCCTACGGAGAGAGGTGGGGCTGTGTTTCTTACTGCTCTTTGTTCAAAGAATTCCTCATTGTTCTCTGTAGAAGAGATTCATGTCTCAGGTGTTGGCCTGATCACTGCGGCAGTATTACAGGGGTCCTGGGTCCTGTCTTTTATCTGTAATCCGTTTGCCTTTGCACTGTCAGAACTGTTAGCAGAGCAGAGACTAACCATATTTGACAGCTTTGAAAACAAGTGGGCCAATAAGCTGGTGAGGCTACCTTCTGCTACTGTACTGTATGTGCTGGGGGGTATTCATCTGATTCCCACATAAAATGGACTACGCTGACTTAAGTGTTTTCCACATCAGTGAGCAAAAAAGAAAGTCGGCAGCATGTTTTAGGTTTATGCCCTGAAGGGGAACTATTTAGCAGTTTTCATGTCAGACCATAAGGCCACACTCAAACCAGACCTTCTTAGACGTGTCACGGCTGGTTAGACGAAAAGGACGAAGATACGTTAAATAATGTTGACTTGCCGCCTTCACAGATTAAATAAGAAACAAATTACTGGCTAAATCTGAATTGATATTTTGTACTAGATTATAGATTAAAGGCTTGTTCTTTACCCATCTCATAATTTTTGTATTATTATAATTTTTTATTTAACTTTTATTTAACTAGGCAAGTCAGTTAAGAACAAAGTCGTGTTTACAATGACGGCCTACCAAAAGGCCTCCTGCGGGGACGGGGGCTGGGATTAAAAATAAAAATACATTAAATCAAAATATATGACCAAACACACATCACGACAAGAGAGACAAAACAACACTACATAAAGAGAGACCTAAGACAACAATATAGCATGGCAGCAACACATGACAACACAACATGGTAGCAACACAACATGGTAGCAACACAAAACATGGTACAAACATTATTGGACACAGACAACAGCACAAAGGGCAAGAAGGTAGAGATGACAATACATCACACAAAGCAGCCACAACTGTCAGTAAGAGTGTCCATGATTGAGTCTTAGGCTAAACTGTGTCCAGGTGACTTATGTAATGAAATGACCCATTTCCCCTGTAAGTTACTCTTAAAGGCCCAGTGAAGTCAAAAACAAGATTTTCTTGTATTTTATATATTTGTCCACACTATTTTTTATTTTTTTTATTTAACCTTTATTTAACTAGGCAAGTCAGTTATGAACAAACTCTTATTTACAATGACGTCCTACACTGGCCAAACTCAGACAATTATTACAATTATTACAATTATGGGACTCCCAATTTCAGCTAGTTGTGATACAGTCTGGATTTGAACCAGGTTGTCTGTAGTGACACCTCTAGCACTGAGATGCAATGTATTAGACCGCTGCGCCACTTGGGATAATACTGTGAAAATTATGATAATGCCTATTAGTGTAAGAGCTGTTTGAAAAGACCACCTGAAATGTCGGCCTGTTTTTGGTGGGATGGAGTTTTGTCCTACCTGGTGACATCACCAGGCGGTATATTTAAGCAATAAGGCCAGAGGAGGTGTGGTACATGGCCAATATACCACGGCTAAGGGCTGTTCTTATGCACGACGCAACGCAGAGTGGCTGGACACAGCCCTTAGCTGTGATATATTGACAATATATGCGACTCACCACGTGGATTTTGTCTTATGTAGCAACATTTGAATTGATGTTTTTTACATTGGATTAAAGTAGAGATTCAGAGCTACAACATGGTATATCATACACTGCATTTGAGGAACTAATAATAATGGGAAAGTAATTCTGCTTTGAAAGTTGATAAATTAGTAAACTCACTTTTGAGAAAATAGCATTTTAGTGTTTCGGTATCTAGTAAATAGCTCTTCTTTGTCTACACCCATTCAGCATCATTCACACCCTCTTAAGCTTTAGCCCCACCCATCTCGTTTCGTTCTCGGAGCGTTCAGAGCGCACACTTGGCGCTCTGGCTGATGATTTGTTTACCTCTGGATGACATGAAAACAGCCCAGCTAGCTCTGCTGGCAACAATTGCTTTTTGCCAACGTTTACTGACACCGGCCATATTCATATTCTGCCTAGGTAAACGATGAAGCTAGCTAGGTAAACAACATTAAGGTCACACATGTCACATAATGTTAGCTAACGAGTCAGCCACCTAACGTTAGCTAGTTAAACAACAATGAACAGTGCCAAATCATGTCATTATTTTTATTTTATTTAACTAGGCAAGTCAGTTAAGAACAAATTCTTATTTACAATGACTGCCTACCTACAGGGTCAGCCCCTGGAGCACATTAGGGTTAAGTGCCTTGCTCTAGTACACATCGACAGGTTTTTCACCTTGTACTCGAACCAGCGATGTTGCAAGGACCAGTGTAGAATGATCTCAACCGTGTGTTCGTATTTGTCAAATACTTAACAGCCAAGCTACAATCATAAAGTGTCTTCACTTTCTCCAAATCAAACCCAAATGGTTGTGGCCACGAACTAGCAATGTCTCTGTTAGAAGCCTTGCCACCCACGGTTTGAACCATGTCAGGAATGCTCCCTCCCTGGGATGTGCCTTGTGCAGCCTTGAAGGTAGAGTCTTAATGGCTCCCAGACTGGCCCTGTGTTAGAGCCCAAGGCTCTGTGGAGCATGGGCCTGTTTATCCAACAGGAAACTGCTGTGTCTGGCCTATCTGATGTGGTAAAGTAGAGGCAGACCCCTGGGTACCACCACTTAGGACTGAGCAGTCTGCCTCAAGGTTCCGGGGTGGGGATCATGTCACTGCGATCAGGGTCAAAGGTGGATGCCCCTCGTGTTCATGAAGCTGGCTGCATACACAGTAATGTCAAACTTTTAGACATTTTAGACATGCATATGATAGGTAGTCTACAAATAGCAGGCCTAGACAAAGCTTTTTCAGAAAGCTCCTTTGTAAAGATCAGGCATCACTGCTTGGTCAGCCTTCTATTGTTGTGCCAACATCTAATTGAGTTCATGAGCCTGTAACCCAATTAGCCGAAATCCATGTCTGTTTAGCACTTTAGAACAGTACAGGACTGACGATGGCAAGTCTGTTTACTTGGCTATCTGTCTACACCTCCACTCAATCTAATACTTTACTGAACTGCATCATCATCTAACTGTGGAAGAGCATATCCCATGAACTGCCAGCTCCTTGAATTATTCAGATTCTTTATTTTAAAGCTGTACTTTGAAATTCCATATGAAAAGCGCTATACAAAATACATCTATTATGGTTTTAAGTCATTAAATAAGTCAATTGCTTGCCTAGTGTGCAATCAGAGGGCAAAGGAAGTGCCAAAGCAATTTTTATTGTGATTCCTGGAGGTTTCATGAGTGTGAGTCTGTGTCAAGAGTTCAGAGAGATGCATCTGCCTCCTTTCTGCCCACGTGACTCCTACTAGAGAGAGCAGGAGGCTTTGAAGGGCCTGTAGCGTCAATGAGGTCGTGGGGCCCATTACATTTCATTACCAGGCTTTGAAATGACTGCTTTGCAAAAGACAATTGCACAGAGGTCAATGAGCCAACAGGGGAAGGCTAATTCTGACATAAAAGTAACTTTGTAACCGTGCTGCTTGCTCAGCCAGACATTATGTCCGAGACGGCTGATGTAATCGCTACACGGCAGAAGCACATGGAGGAGCAGCCATGAAGTGTCAAACTAATGCCGGTGACGTGGGAGCAGCATTAGATCAGAGTTTATGCTATGCATTGCTGTATTGGTGCTGCATCTTTGGGATGACGTAGAAAATAGAACAAATCAAATTATAGATGTCTAAAAGGATTATGGATCGGCAACACAAATCCTGAACTTCATCAAGGTGCATTCCACAATTTCAAGCAAAGGGTAATCTATGTTGTAGATTTAAAATTGTACAATACCGTAAGTGTGTGAGTATAATTTTTTGTAATAATAATAGTGTCTTCTAGCCTATTCATTTGAAATGACATTAACCCTACTTCTATTTTTCCACGCAAAGTTTGGGATCCTTAACGTTATGAAAAATACCCTACCAAAACATATATACTTTTCCGTGTTATAGCCTAACTAGATGGTAGGCTATAAAGGCCTTGGGAAAGTTGTGTATTTTAAATAAAACCACAGGAAGAGGTGAGGCTACTTTGTTGAATTTGCGAGGCATGCAAGACAAGACATTACCAGACACAGATTACCAAGACATTCTTTCTGCCCACCCGTCCTCTCTCTCCCTCGCGCTGGCTCGCCTGCACTTGCTCTTTGCTAATGATGCGAGTGCGTGTTCAGTCTTCAGTCTGTTGCGTGTAGAATAGCCTGTTCACTGACGATAGGCCCTGCTTCACTGAGGTAGAGAGACATTGCAAGCCAAGACATTGCAAGATACAGCATTCTTTTGTGAGATACAGTTTTTAATTGCCGATCGATTGGTCCAGTCCACTGTTCTGACTCTGTCTGCCTGGTGGCTGACAGTTTTAACGGAAAACAGATGAAAAAAATGGATGTGTAAAAGTTAAGAAAAGTGTTCCATTTGTCACATCCCTATTGTCTGGTATTCCAATATGTTCAACATGTAACTCCTTTTTCAAGCAAGGACAATCAGTCACTCTATCCATGATTGAAGCAGTTCACGTAATGTGTGAGGATAGTGCAAGGCTCATTAGCAGTGGTCTTTGAAATGCACCCTAGCAGACACCAATTCACCTGGGAACTGGTGAATTGGACTGGGCTACCATATTGGGAAGCAGAAGGAGACTTTTTACACTTTATTATATACTAGAGAGGGGTTCATTTACAAAGGTGAATTATTAGTTTAAAAAAATTAAATGTGTGGAAAAAGTGTCATATTAAACATGATAATTTTATGATAAAGGAGACTTGCAGCAAATGTCTCTACGTTTGTTCGGCGTAGGATCTATTCCTCTACAAAAACAACAGCCTGTCATGGCTATGGTGGGCTGGGCCAGGGGCCGGGCAGGGGGTCCCCAGGATTACATGGCTAATCTGAGGACAGACGAGGGACACCTGTGCCCCTACATAATTCAGACTGGAGGATTATGGATCTACACTGTGCTAATGAGGGGAGGAGGATACATACAGTCTGGGTTAGTGGATGGAGGGACTCCTGAGGGAGGGACAGCAAAGTGCTGCCTGATGGCTGGCTCTGCACTTATGACCCGGCTGCTGCAGCTGAGTGTGTCTGACCGTCTGAGAGAACACGGTACACACAGTATTTTCCTGATCATTGAACAACTGTTAGATTAGTGATATACAACAACTCGTCAATACCAGATAGATGATGAGGAGCATGGGGGGGAATAAAAGCTGCTTTGAATAGTCATATTTATTCCACAGAAGGCTATCTGATTTTGAATAGCCCAGCCATCTCACCAGACCAGTACACTCTCCCAGTCTGTTCTATACAGTAGATATTCTACATCTTCCCTGGATCCTCCTGACATGGGAGCTGGATCTCATTGCTGGACTGTAGGGAGAACACACGCTCCAGGAGATCATCTGACAGGTCCTGGATCAGTGACAGGGCGAGGGGGCGGAAAAGAGAGGAGCATGCTCTACTCCCTCGTTGTAGCTAGACAGTCCCCTGGGTCATATCAATCAAGGCTCCTAAAAGATCTGAGGGGACGTGGGCGGGTGAGAGATGCTGCATTGCAGACACTTTTTGTATCTTCTGAATCCTTTGTTTTGTGTGTAAAAAGTGAACTAGGCTAAATATGCTATTAAAGAACATTGGCTGGTTTGCAGATGGAGTTTCCGCAGATGGTGGACAGATGGGCAGATGGTGATAGATCACCGGTCACTGTCCGCATGAAGGATGAATGCCGTCAGAAATAAACAGACACTGACAAGACTATTATTGGCCTCAGCCATTTTCCTGTGATTCACCAGTGTGCTCAGTAAGGTGGTGATCAGAGTTCCCAAGTTGTTTTTTTTATAGCCTAATCACATGGCTATGTCAGACGTTGGCAGAAATGTGTTTGCGGTGGCATAGGCCCAAGTGCTTTTGTCCAAAGCCCGATTAAATACTTTTTCACCTTATACAAGCTTGAGGTTTTAGGATATTGACTTCCTCTACCAAGCAGAGAAATTAGGCTTAGGCTAATTGATGTATCCTATCTCAAGGTTAAAGGCTAGCCCATGATTGGGGAAGGGTCTCTGCTGGTCAGTGACGGCAGCAAATGAAGCAAAATATAAGTGTTTTTTTGCTAGCTATGTGAAACCATTTTCCCTTGGACCTCCGGGGAGATGGTGGGTAGAGGTGGAGGTTTTGAGTCAACGCTGTTTGTCTGTCTGCCTGGCCAGTATGACTCATGGAATAGGATGCTGGAGTTTATTTAAAACCTCTTGAATGTAAAGTCCCCATATTTGGGGACCCTATTCGATTTGTTTTATTCAGTTCAGTCTGGTATGAGAACGGTAGCCCCTATCTGCAAAGGCAGGGTGTCTGCAGAAAGCTGAGTATCTTGGCTATTGATCGGTGCCTTCAAATCTTTGGTATGACTTATTACCATATATTCCCAGTTGGTCAGAAGTTTACATACACTCAATTAGTATTTGGTAGCATTGCCTTTAAATTGTTTAACTTGGGTCAAACGTTTCGGGTAGCCTTCCACAAGCTTCCCATTCCTCCTGACAGAACTGGTGTAAGTGAGTCAGGTTTGTAGGCCTCCTTGCTCGCACACGCCTTTTCAGTTCTTCCCACAAATTTCCTATAGGATTGAGGTCAGGGCTTTGTGATGCTTAAGCCATTTTGCCACAACTTTTGATGTATGCTTGGGGTCATTGTCCATTTGGAAGACCCATTTGCTACCAAGCTTAAACTTCCTGACTGATGTCTTGAGATGTTGCTTCAATATATCCACATAATTTTCCTTCCTCATGATGCCATCTATTTAGTGAAGTGCACCAGTCCCTCCTGCAGCAAAGCACCCCCACAACATGATGCTGCCACCCCCGTGCTTCACGGCTGGGATGGTGTTCTTCGGCTTGCAAGCCTCCCCCTTTTTCCTCCAAACATAACGATGGTCATTATGGCCAAACAGTTCTATTTTTGTTTCATCAGACCAGAGGACATTTTCTCCAAAAAGTACGATCTTTGTCCCCATGTGCAGTTGCAAACCGTAGTCTGGCTTTTTTATGGCGGTTTTGGAGCAGTGGCTTCTTCCTTGGTGAGCGGCCTTTCAGGTTATGTCCATATAGGACTCGTTTTACTGTGGATATAGATACTTTTGTACCTGTTTCCTACAGCATCTTCACAAGGTCCTTTGCTGTTGTTCTGGGATTGATTTGCACTTTTCGCACCAAAGTACGTTAATCTCTAGGAGACAGAACGCGTCTCCATCCTGAGCGGTATGACGGCTGCGTGATCCCATGGTGTTTATACTTGCGTACTATTGTTTTTACAGATGAACGTGGTACCTTCAGGCGTTTGGAAAATTGCTCCCAAGGATGAACCAGACTTGTGGAGGTCTACAATTTCTTTTCTGAGGTCTTGGCTGATTTCTTTTGATTTTCCCATGATTTCGAGCAAAGAGGCACTGAATTTGAAGGTAGGCCTTGAAATTAATCCACAGGTACACCTCCAATTGACTCAAATGATGTCAATTTGAGTCAATTTGAGTCAAGCTTCTAAAGCCATAACATCATTTTCTGGAATTTTCCAAGCTGTTTAAAGGCACAGTCAACTTAGTGTATGTAAACTTCTGACCCACTGGAATTGTGATATAGTGAATTATAAGTGAAATAATCTGTCTTTGAACAATTGTTGGAAGAATTACTTGTGTCATGCACAAAGTAGATGTCCTAACCGACTTAAAATCTGTGGAGTGGTTGACGACTTCAACCTAAGTGTATGTAAACGTCCGACTTCAACTGTCTGTAATAGCACTGGAATGATCAAATTTACACATATATGGAGAGGTTTAGGGACAGACACCTGACACCACTAACTAAAACATCAGCCCATCTCTAGTTGTTAGATCTATCAATCCCATTTTGTTTCTGATATTGTTCACATGTTGTGGAATCCATCTGATGCGTTTCCAGCTTTAGCAATCAATAATTCACTTATAGCTTGTCAATGAAGGATGAGATTGTGTTTGATCTTATGTTTCTGAACTATGTAACTCCCATCTATCTTCTGATCTTTTCCTCATAATCTCCCAGATGTCTTCTTTCCAAATATACCAGTTTTTGCATGTTAGAATCATGTAATTACACATGAATAGCAGTTACGTTTGGGAATGTCTATTTTTGCGGAAATCTCAATTTTTGACGTTAAATTTAAGAGGTAATGTTGTTGTTAGTCAATGGAGGTCCTCATTCACGGCAGTCGGAGCGGACTGAATTCTCGTCTTCCACAATACACAAGGATGAATATTCCATTAAGGTTTTCCGCGTAGTGTGTTTTATGTGCCATGTAGGACAGGGTTATTATCCGTCACATTTCTTGTTGTTTGTGACGTTTGGTTGGTATCTCTTCCTCAGAGAACCATGTACAGTTCCTCCCCTATTCTCACTGTGTCAACCACATGGTTATATTTCCGGCCTTTCGTCCCGTGGTTATTGTGTGCTGTGCTTAGCCTGTTACTAGTGTATTTATCCCTCCTTTTCACCTTCTAACAGCCTTCAGAAGGTTTTCACACCCCTTTTACTTTTTCCAAGTGGGATTAAAATGGATTTAATTGTCATTTTTTGTGAACTATCTACACAAAATACTGTAATGTCAACGTGGAAGAAAAATAACATAATAATATGAAAAATAAAACATTAATATACAGTATCTTGATTAGATATGTATTCAACCCCCTGAGTCAATACACGTTAGAATCACCTTTGGCAGCGATTACAGCTGTGAGTCTTTCTAGGTAAGTCTCTAAGATGGTTGTTGATAATTGTTATGTTCAAGTCTTGCCATAGATTTTCAAGCCGATCTAAGTAAAAAACTTTAACTAGGCCACACAGGAACATACAGTGTCGTCTTGGTAAGCAACTCCAGTGTATACAGTGCATTCGAAAGTAATCAGACCCCTTCAATTTTTCCACATTTTGTTACGTTACAGCCTACACACAATACCCCATAATGACAAACCGTAAACAGGTTTTTAGAAGTTTTTGCAAATGTATTAAAAATAAAAAAGTATTCAGACTCGAAATTGAGCTCTGGTGCATAATGTTTCCATTAATCATCCTTGGCCAAACTGAGCAATCGGGGGAGAAGGGCCTTAGTCAGGGAGGTGACCAAGAACCCGATGGTCACTCTGACAGAGCTCCAGAGTTCCTCTGCGGAGATGGGAGAACCTTCCAGAAGGACAACCATCTCTGCAGCTCTCCACAGTCAGAACTTTAGAGTGGCCAGATGTAAGCCACTCCTCAGTAAAAGGCACATGACAGCCTGCTTGGAGTTTGCCAAAAGGCACCTAAAGAATCAGACCATGAGAAACAAGATTCTCTGGTCTGTTGAAACCAATTCTGATCTCTTTGGCCTGAATGCCAAGCATCATGTCTGGAGGAAACCTGGCACCATTCCTACGGTGAAGCATGGTGGTGGCAGCATCATGCTCCATCATGTTGGGCATATTTTAGTTTGACTGTAAAGTTCAAGTGAAAGTTTATTCTATGCGTTATCGGTAGATGTCTAGCCCTACATAAAACAAGTACCTAGGCGTAGCCCACAGTTCATAAAACAACCATTGGTGTTGTTGCTATCTCAATAGCTAGGCCTTAAACCTTACATAACATTATGTAGCAGGGCTATTACAGTCTATTCTCCAAAAGTCAGCTCATGCATTATTTATTGGATTCTAGATTCCAATGAGCCATTTTTCTGAACTCTGGAGGGTCATCCGTTCCGTAGGTGGGAGATGGTCAAGTGGAGGTGTAAGGCAACTCCTTGCCTTTCGTCAGTCAACAACGCCACCCCATCCATACACACAGACTTTCTCCCGTAATCTCTGGTCGAGGGAAACCCGAACCGGAAGCTTTAAGACCTCATTAGGGTGTGGCGATCATTAAAGGTGCTAGAAGGGGCCTCTGCTGAGGGAGCAGCCAGCCAGCGTCTGCACTCAGGACTGCTCATTTAACTGCACCTATGTCAGTGACACTGCCACAGACCCATCTGTCTCAGGGCCAAGGGCTCCAAATATAACAAGGCAGCAGGCAGGAGGAATTTACTTTCATTAATGGTTTCACATCCCTTATTCAAGGATGTCATACGATTGATTAATAGGGGTTGTGTTTCAGTGCTTCGTGGATATAATACGCAGCCCACTGCTTGCGGTTTTATGTCACTTTATTGTGACTGGCTGCTCAGATGTAGTGTTCTCTTTTAATATGCTTAGGGAAAAGAACGGGGTACTAGCTAGCGATGTTAGGAGTCTGCTTCCTGGCCAGACAAGTCGATCGAACTCGGGAGACTCCAATTCCCTCCAGTCAGCAGGCTGCTTGTTTCAGAGCCACTCCTGAATACTAATGTAAGTTTCTCTTCCCAACAGTGGTGGGAGAGAGTGCATGGCAGGCCAGTGCTGTTAAGAGCATGAGTTCTTCTTGTGTTGTGTAGACTCTGTGTGCTGAATCAGACATAGATCCTCACATGGCCTTTTCCCCAACAGCATCTGTCACCATGAGACGATGTCGTAGAGATCCTATTCAATTACTAGAGGGGCTATGTCTGAAACCCTCAAAGTTGCAGAATGGTGTGAAAATGGCAGCCATATTGGTCAGGGAGAAATCCTAACCAGTATAATTGGAATAGATTTGCCTGGCTAACCAAACTCCTTGCTCTGGCCAAACGCTCTGCCACAACCACGTTAGTTTCTTCTCAGCCAGCTAACATTCAATGTAGATACATTCCTGAAATGCATTATTTTATACTATCTTATCACAGCACTGGTAAACCACTGGACACTCTGGCCGAAGAGTAGGGTTGATCTGAGCGTTCTGACCTCACAGCGGCAGTCAACCACCCAAGCTAACTGGCTTCCAGATGCAGAGAACACCTCACTCTGACAATTTACTACCTAAACAATCTGCTGTTCATGTTGTCCAGTGCGTTGGTGACTGGAACTGGGCTGGTGACTGGAACTGGGCTGGTGACTGGAACTGGGCTGGTGACAACAATTGAATTACGCTGTTTTGACGACATTTACTGACACCGGACATATTCAACGGGTGTTAAGATTTCGTAAATTCATCATTTATTCTGCGCTCTGGCACACTCGGACGAGAGTGCTCTGAAATCAGAGTAGATAGCCAGAGCGAATTTACGAACGCACCCACTTACAGCTTTCAAAGAAAAAACAAAAATGTAGACATTTATGGTCTGTTTGCATACATTTTAGAGGCTATTTATACAGAACATTTGTATAAATCCCAGATAAACTGTATTTATAATTAAATGATAATATTTTAAGTTTACAATAATTCTATTACACAATTTCTGATATCAGTTTTGCTCTGACTCCCCCTCACCAGACTCTATGTACACTCACACATACTACACTGACACTCACACATACTACACTGACACTCCAACACATACTACACTGACACTCCAACACATACTACACTGACACTCCAACACATACTACACTGACACTCCAAAACATACTACACTGACACTCCAACACATACTACACTGACACTCCAACACATACTACACTGACACTCCAACACATACTACACTGACACTCCAACACATACTACACTGACACTCCAACACATACTACACTGACACTCCAACACATACACACATACTACACTGACACTCCAACACATACTACACTGACACTCCAACACACACTACACTGACACTCCAACACATACTACACTGACACTCCAACACATACACACATACTACATATGCTCACACACACAAAACACACGCACACATGCATATTGACACCACAAACACACACACTTACACATTGGGTTACAAAGGGTCGTAAAGTTCCGGAATTTTTCTGGAAATTTTCCATGGGACGTCAAGCCTTGGAAATTGGGGAATTTTGCTTAAATTCATCAAAAAAGTTAGATTATAACAGTGAACCTTTTTTGTGGGATACACATAAGGCAATTCTAGGTCTTGGGGCATATTTTGGTTAAACTATCCCCAATTCAATGGAATTGCAACCCTCTGCATGCACAGTGCAATCTTCCATCACATGTACAGCTGATTGTCAAGCTCTTCCACACTAATGAGATGCTATTGAGCCCACACTACTACACTGTCTGAGCCAAGGACTACATGCTTTCTGGTAGGTTTTGATTACAATACTGGGTGGGGTGAATATATTTTATATGATATACATGATGTTTTGTTAACTAGTAAATAGTAGCCTACAGCAAAGTGTGTTTAAATCATTTCTAACTTGTTAACAATTTCTGCTAGTTAGTTTTTGCTACCATGTGGGTTTTAGCTTGCTTGAGCCTGCTAACTGAGGAGTGTTAATTCACCTATTATTCCCCAAATTCCAGTGCTTAACTTCCCATGGAAATTGTGTGGAAAAATTCCAGAAATTTACCTGAAAGTTTACAACCCTTTGCAACCCTAGTTTGGACCATGGTAGATCCTTAGTGATGTGGACACCGAGGAACTTGAAGTTCTCAACTCGCTCCACTACAGCCCTGGTGATGTGAATGGTGGCGTGCTCGGCCTTCCGTTTCCTGTTGTCCACGATCAGCTCCTTTGTCTTGCTGAAGTTGAGGGAAAGGTTGTTATCGTGGCACCACATGGCCAGGTCTCTGACCTCCTCCCAATAGGCCCGGCTCATCGTCGTCGGTGATCAGACCTACCACAGTTGTTTAATCTGCAAACTTATTGATGATGTCAAAATTGTGAGCGGCCACACAGTCGTGGGAGTACAGGAGGGGACTAAGCACGCACCCCTGAGGGGCCCCGGTGTTGAGGGTCAGGATTGTGGATGTGTTGTTGCTTACCCTCACCACCTGGGGGCGTCCCGTCAAGAAGTCCAGGATCCAGTTGCAGATGGAGGTGTTTAGTCCCAGGATCCTTAGCTTAGTGATGAGCTTTGAGGGCATTATGGTGTTGAACGCTGATCTGTAGTCAATGAACAGCATTCTCATGTAGGTGTTCCTTTTGTCCAGGTGGGAAAGGGCAGTGTGGAGTGCAATAGAGATGGCATCATCTATGATTCTGTTGGAGCTGTATGCAAATTGGAGTGGGTCCAGGGTAATCCATGACCAGCCTTTCAAAGAATTTCATGTCTACAGATGTGAGTGCTACAGGGTGATAGTCATTTAGACGGGTTACCTTGGCGTTCTTTGGAAAAGGAACTATGGTCTACATGTAGCAGGGACAATCTGAAATTCAAACAATAACAAAGCAAAGGGTATCATGAATTTAAAAGTAAAAACTATTTATAGCAATCACAGATTCTTCCTTTAACCAACACATGGACGTTGGATAGCAGGCCGCTAATACAACACATCACTGCCTGCTGCATGTCACTTTCAAATCCTCTTAACAAAGCAGATTTTGGTTTCCACTTCCCAATTACCAAACAAAAAGGAAAGTTGTATTTGTGGCTAAACCGTTCGGGTGGATGTTTACTGTTAGTTTTATTGAGTGGTTCGCTACAGTAAATCTCAGATTCCATACTGTATATGTGAGACAAACCTATTTAAAGGCAGAAAGGAGTTTTGATTTCCTTAATGAGGATGCGTAGCGCTGGGGAGACTTGGCCGTATAATCTATGCTCTCCTTGATGGCCTCCTCTATTTTACTGTCAGTATGCCGCCGGTTGCATGCTTGTGTTGATCCTGAAGTGCAATCCCATAGACACACACACACACACACACACACACACACACACACACACACACACACACACACACACACACACACACACACACACACACACACACACACACACACACACACACACACACACACACACACACACACACAGTGCCTGGGGATCCCTGAGGGATTAAATGGTGCTGAGTGATTGTACTTGATGTTGCTTATTGTGATGAAGGGAGAATCGTCTCAGAGAGAGAGAGACATGGCTTCTAGCTTTACAGACTACAGACAGATGTTATATTATACAGTAGATGATGACACACACACACACACACACACACACACACACACACACACACTCCCTGTATACAGACTACAGACGGGTTAGATCGTCCTCCCCAAGCCACAGCCTGCAGAGTCAGACTCCGTTAGGAGACACTTCTCTCCTCGTCCTGCTACTCCTGAACCTCTATGTCACAAGCCATCACAGACTACCTCACCAACAGAACCGTCATTAAGGCACCTTATTCCAAATAGTGCCCTACTTTTAACCATAGGGCTCTGATCAAATGTAGTGCACTGTACAGGGAATAGGGTGCCATTTGGGACGCATCCACTTTAAATTCAGCTCCTGCTTTGTCTGCGTTGTCTGTCTTCTGACATTCTGGGTCAATGTTTCGTCATCGTGTGTTAAAATGTCTAATTCTGACATTGTCTCTGGTTCTCTTTCAGAATTCTATGAACCTTCCTCCAGACAAAGTGCGACTACTGCGTCAGTACGACAACGAGAAGAAGTGGGAGCTCATCTGTGATCAGGTGGGATGTGGCTTATTTACCGTCAGTAACCTCTTCACTAGCTCCTAGTTTATGATCTAATGTCTAACCAATGAAGAGGGCACACTGTGGCTGCGTCCCATACAGCACCATATTTCCTATATAGTGCACTACCTTAGACCAGAACCCAATGGAACCTGGTCAAAATGTGTGCATAGGGGGCCTTTTGCGACCAAGTGTTGTGTTCGGCAGACTGAGTGCTCGGCCCTTCTGCCAGTGTGTTTTCTGCGCACCTGAGCAGAGTGAGAGAGGGACCACCAAGCACCCGCTCATGCTAAGGATACCATTGATACGAAGCCACCCTGAACATAATGAAGCTGGAGGGCAGCAGTGGGAAGAATTAGCAATTTACTGCCTGGTCGTTTAGGATTTTTTCACTTTTTGTATCTCCTGGAGTTAATGTTTCTGTCACTGTCGTATATCAGGTGATGTGTGAGGTGGTCTGGTATTTCTCAATGCCACCCTATTTCCATAGGGTTCTGGCCAAAAGTAGTGCACTATATAGGGAATACTATAAGGTGCTATTTGGGACGTCAGAATTACTCTCATCCTTCTAAACAAAGATTTATCAATTAGTGATCAATCTTAATTAAGGATCGCCTTTCTTCACTGTTTGTCCAAACAAAGTTGGGTCATATCTTCTAAAAATAGACTTCTAGGTTTTCATGTTTGCCATCAAAATAACTAACTCATGTAAAAGCCTTGAATAATCTGACCCTCAGTAGACCTCTCTCTCATACATCATGGGTGCGTCCCAAATGGCCCCCTATTCCCTATATAGTGGACTGCTTTTGACCAGAGTCCTATGGGCCCTGGTCTAAAGTAGAGCACTAAATAAAGAATAGGCTGCCATTTGGGACACATTGCATGGCTTCTCTGTTTGTCAATGCCATGTGGATGGAATGTTGATACAGTAATGTTTTTGAGAGTTGGGCCGTTTCAGTGTCCCTCTGTGACTTCTAGGAGGATTTTAACCCACTTAACCCCAACATTTCTGGAGATTATTGTTATTATTATTATTATTATTATTATTATTATTATTATTATTATTATGTGATTAGTGATTCATTTCAAGGTTTAAAAAACCAGTTCCTCATTTTAAGGTCAACCCTGTTACGTGAACTGAATTCCTTTTAATATGGTGAAACTATTCCTTTTTAAAAATTCTGTTTTTCTAAAGAGAAATTCAACATCTAATAGTCAAATCATAGTGTAACGGCAATTGATCGGGTCTGGCATAACACGTCAACCCCGTTACCCATTGATAGACAGGATAGAAATGTTGTAACAATTTCAGACATTTTTTTATTGCGTTCAATTGCCACTCTGTTGCACACAACAAGCTTCCATTTCTCCAGTCGCAAGGGGATTCATGGCTGATTTGACCCTGTTACGGTCAACCCTGTTACGGTCAACCCTGTGACTTTATCTGGCACTTAATAGGCACATTTAATTTATTGAACCTTTTTATAAGAAAACTTGAACATGTCCTCTGTATGACAGAATGTTTAAATGACGTGATATAGAAGGTACATAAGGGCCTGAGGTCATGGAACGACCCAGTTATTGATGGTGCTTCATCCTCAGCTTTTACAATGAGAAGCAAAGTGTCTCTGGACTTGTTCCTCTTACAACACAGAAGAGAGAAGTCTTCTTTCCCCGGTCTCACTCAGAGGAGAGGAGGAGTGGAATACAGACCACACCCCTCCTCTATCCTCTCAGACGGCTGTCGTAGACCTCTTGTATATGTGCCTCTATAAATCTCATATACTTTCTCTACACTATACGCCCGCCACAAATATACATTCCTCTGTCAGCAACATATGCAGCCTGTCTGTCACCATCTATCTATCTATCTGTCTGTCTGTCTGTCTGTCTGTCTGTCTGTCTGTCTGTCTGTCTCTGTCTGTCTGTCTGTCTGTCTGTCTGTCTGTCTGTCTGTCTGTCTGTCTGTCTGTCTGTCTGTCTGTCTGTCTGTCTGTCTGTCTGTCTGTCTGTCTGTCTGTCTGTCTGTCTGTCTGTCTGTCTGTCTGTCTGTCTGTCTGTCTGTCTGTCTGTCTGTCTATCTATCTATCTATCTATGGTTTCCATGGGTGCCACCCAAATAGCACCCTATTCCATATATAGTGCACTCGCTCATGCGTTGATGTAACGGTGAGGCCATCGCCATCATCACACAGCCAGCAATAGGATGACAAAACCGCTCACCCAAAAAATAAAAACAACACTCAGTCTGCGTCCCTGCATGTCTGACCCAGGTTGCCTAGCGACATGTAGTGAGCTCTGGAGCACCATGGGGGGAATGAAAAAAACCTGCCAGCTCCAGCTCCAGCCACAGCCTGCCGGTCAGTGCAGCCAGGGTAGCCAGCCTGCCGGTCAGTGCAGCCAGGGTAGCCAGCCTGCCGGTCAGTGCAGCCAGGGTAGCCAGCCTGCCGGTCAGTGCAGCCAGGGTAGCCAGCCTGCCGGTCAGTGCAGCCAGGGTAGCCAGCCTGCCGGTCAGTGCAGCCAGGGTAGCCAGCCTGCCGGTCAGTGCAGCCAGGGTAGCCAGCCTGCCGGTCAGTGCAGCCAGGGTAGCCAGCCTGCCGGTCAGTGCAGCCAGGGTAGCCAGCCTGCCTCCTGAGCTCTCAGTAGGCACAGATGCACCACCTCAGTGCATAAATACTGCATAGACACAAAACTTTGATGTGGGAACAGGAGCTGTGTAGACTACTCTTCTGGACTGGCCACTTCTCTGTTGTCGTCCCGAATGTCACCCTATTCCATATATAGTGCACTACTTTTGACCAGTCCATCAGACTACCTCTGTCAGGGTGGTAGCTAACAGCATGCTGAGACATATTGGTCGTTGCGAGTGGAGAGTCAATCAGACATAGGGCCTGTCCCAAATGACACCCTATTCCCTATATAGTGCACTTCCTAGGGAATGCAGTGAACTATATAGGGTATAGCGTGCCATTTGGGACTAGGTCTCATTCAAACAGACTGCTTTCCAGCTCTCCAGCCTCTCGCAACACAACAAAGCCCTATGATTTACATTGACTGGATGGATGATGGTGATTCATGATGGGGCTTTTGCTGTATTCGATAATATAAACAGGGCTGTCCATCTCAAGATCAGCTGTTATTGTATCCACCAGCAGCTGGTTTCACATTAAGACGAGATAATCAAAAGGAGTCTATAATATTGGGGTCCTTGTGATTTATATAAAACAACAACCGTGATGTTTCTTAACCATTACCCTTTCAACCCTTCACAGTTAGCTGAGTAACTACATAATGAACGTGAACGTATTGTAATGTATCTGTGTGTTCTCTCTCTCCTCTCTCTCTCTCTTTGTCGGTCTCTCCCTCTCACAGGAACGATTCCAAGTGAAGAACCCACCTCACACGTACATTCAGAAGCTGAGGGGCTATCTGGACCCGGCCGTCACCAGGAAGGTGAGTGAGTGAGTGAGTGAGTGAGAGAGAGAGAGAGAGAGAGAGAGAGAAACCACCAGGATATCCCCAGCAATAGGGGAGTGAAGCAGCCAGTCCTGGCTGAGGCTGACACAGTCGGGGAGTTTAGGGTATGGGCTTTTCTAAAGTAAAGTGTCAGCCAACCTTCAGGCCTTGCCAATAGGTTTTGGCTCGCGGAGAGAGATTCCCACCTGTGTGTGGATCTTTGTTTGTGCAAAGTGCACATCAGTTCGTGGATGTGTTCTCTCCTTGTTAGTTGTTTTTATAGAAGGAATAAAGGAATGTCTACACATTACTGCTCAGCGACTCGTGTCCTGCCTTCGCACCGTGACACAGTGCCGATAGAGTGTACAGGGAAGTAAATAGAGAGTAGACTATGACTTGTCTCTCTAATTCTAACTAATTCACTGAATGACTCTGCCAGAATAACAGCAAATTGCTCCAGATCATTTAATTACACTGACTAACTGGAATTAAAGTTTCATAGCCACATTATACACTAGAGCAGCGTGAAGAGTTCAGATCTGTATCTGGCGATGGATGGGACGTCTGTCTACGCCATCCTCTCTGCTTAGCTCAGCTGAAGATGAATTATTTTGAACATTCATTTTTCATAGTGTTGAAGTTTCTCCATTGTCTTTCCCCTGATAGAAAAAGCAGAGAGAATATGTCATGCATCTTGTATCTTGTGTTTTGGCACTCCTGCATCCCTAGCTGCATTATCGATCTCCCTCCTATGTTTTGGCGTACGTCTCCGTCAGAGCATCGCCATACTTCCCTTTCTAGTGCACTGCTTTTAACCAGATCCCTATAAGGGTGCCATTTGAAACACAGCCATAGTGTATGGAAGTGAATGGTCCAGGTTTACACTCTCTCTCTCTCTCTCTCTCTCTCTCTCTCTCTCTCTCTCTCTCTCTCTCTTTCTCTGTGTCTCTCTGTGTCTCTCTCTGTCTCTCTCACTCTCTCTCACTCTCTCTCTCTCTGTTTCTGTCTCTGTCTCTCTCTCTCTCTCCCTCTCTCTCTCTCTCTCTGTCAGGGTGTAAACACCTAGCACTGCGATGGCTGAAGGAAGGATTTATTACACACTATTACACCCTATTCCCTATAGTGCGTTACTTATGGGTCCACGGAGAGACCCATAGGGCTCTGGTCAAAAATAGTGCACTATATAGGGGATAGGGTGCCATTTGGGACACATTCACTGACTCCAGGGCCTGCATATGTTAGCCTTCGCTGTCTTTGTTTGTCTAACAGCGCTGACCCAAGTATGGTCTTCCTCCATCTATATTGAAAACGTCTGTCACAATCGGGCCCTTAAGCGAGAGGCACCAGCTCTTTATTAAAACAGGTCTAAGCTGCTCTCAGATGAGTGGGTTGGAGGAAAGACTTCCCTGGCCTCCCGTGTTTATTTTCACATCGAAGCGTAGGCCTATATGGGCCGTTTAGCACATGCCGCGGTGGAGAAGGACTATGAGAAGCTTCTCCGATATTCCTCGGTCTGCTCCCTCTAGCGTAGGGCTTATATCATCTTCCTACAACAGTTATTGTGTCCTTTACGGAGGTCAGCGGCCTGCACCCGGGGAGAGTGAGAGAGAGAAAGGGGGGAGTGAGAGAGGGGGGGGGAGTGAGAGAGAGGGGGTGGGGAGTGAGAGAGAGGGGGGGGAAGTGAGAGAGAGGGGGGGAAGTGAGAGAGGGGGGGGTGAGAGAGCGAGGGTGAAATAGAGAGAGAATGGAAAAGAGAGAGAGAGAGAGAGAGAGAGGGAGTGAGGGAAAGAGAGAGAGAGTTATGGTTTTACATTCCTGCTCAGCCCCCTTTTCTTCAGACTCAAACAATTGCCACTTTGTGCCTCTGTGGAGAGCCGGAGCTGGAGGTCACTGCCTCTGCTTTACATATGCAGGCGCAGTGCATTCCTCTGGGCAGCTCTCAGCCAATAGACAGCCAAGGAGGAAGATTTCCATTCCAAAACGTCCCCAAGAATGTATCAGCCTTTGATTTGTTTCCAGGATGACCCCTCCAAAGCGCACACTGCTCCCCACTCATCAGAGCTCCCCACTCTCTACCTCTTTCTCTCTCTTTGCTGTCTCTCTCTCCTCTGTTTCACTCTGCTCTCTCTCCTCTGTTTCCCCCTGCTCTCTCTGGATCTGCGCTGCAGCTGTTAGTACTTAGTGAGAAGTGAGGTGTTTGTGTATGTGTGTACGTGACTGTGTGTGGGGGTGTCAAGGAGTCTGCGCAGTACCCCTCGCACTTGCTCTGCCTTCCTCACAAAGGGGCTCCTCCCTAATAAAAACACTCTGTTTCTCATCTCCACATGTGCCAAACACACACACCACCGCCCTTAGCCTAGTACTACAGGCCCAGAGAAGCCCTGGTAATGGGAACGTCCCTATACTGCTCTCTCTCTCTCTCTCTCTCTCGCTCTCTCTCGCTCTCTCTCTCTCGCTCTCTGTGTTTCTAACACTGAGTCTAGCTCTGTTAGTTTCCTCTGTGTTAGTTTCCTCCCTGCGTCATAAATGACACTCTGTTCCCTGCACTATGCACACAGCATGGAAAGGGAAGGCAAGGCCCCAGCCAAACTGTGTGGATATGGATGCTGGGAGCCTCCTCTGTCTCTGTCTCTGTGATCAGGGAGATTGTTTTCTTCCTCTGAACTTGTAGTTATCAACATGGGTTCTTCTGGCCATCGATTATGAATGCTGCTAGCGAGCCCCGTCGCTCACGCTTGTGCTAAACTATTCCTCCTCCTCCTCACAGCTTTTGCACAACAGGCTGCAGGGCTTTTGTTTGGAGTCGAGAGAGAGAGAGAGAGAGAGAGAGAGAGAGAGAGAGAGGTAGAAAGAGAGAGAGAGAGAGAAAGAGAGAGTGGGATCCCTCCTCACAAACACTTGTGCCACGTTGTGTATTCACATGCAGGTCAGGTCATACACTTCAGTCCCCCGAACATTTTCTTGTGGCGATAAAACCACGGTAACAGGACTAGAATGCATCTACGGTCTGTGTGTAATGAGTCTGGCAGCTCAAACACAAGCCAGGACCAATTTAATGACTTGATTATATCTGCATCCCAAATGGTACCTTATTCCTGATATAGTGCCTACTTTTGACCAGGGCCCGTAAAACATGGTGTACTATATATGGAATTAGGTGTCATTTGGGATGTGGAAGATTGTATCGTTCCAGAAGGAGGAACTGCCTTTTCTGGAAAACCAGGGAATTTATTGAAAGACAAGAAAGCACACACATTTTCTTCAGGACATTTCCTTTTCAGAATAGCAGCGGCCTGTTTATACCCCACCAGATCAGAGTCATGAAATAATAAGTAAATAATGATTCCCTTTTTTTGCCCCCAGAAATTCCGACGGAGAGTGCAGGAGTCCACCCAAGTCCTGAGAGAACTGGAAATTTCATTAAGGACAAATCACATAGGGTGGGTAGTAATTGATATGTGTGTGAATGTGAAAGTATTGCGTCCCAAATGACACCCTATTCTCCATGGGCCTGTTGAAAAGTCCCAGGGAGTAATGAAGCCAGGGTGCATGCTGGGAGCTATAGGCAGGATGAGGCAGGATAACGCGGGGCTGATGGGACTGGGGCAAAGTCACTGGTGACACGGCAGGCACCACAGACAGACAGCTGTGAGGGACAGGAAGACACAGGGTGCGTCCCAAATGGCACCCTGTTCACTACCTGGGCCCTGGTCGAAAGTAGTGCACTACATAGAGAATAGGGTGTCATTTGGTATGCAGCCACGGAAAGGAGAACAGACAGCCACAGTACTGTACCATGACAACACAACACACAGACTCCAGCTAGCCAGGCACTATAACACTATAACAGTCACAGGATCTCAGGGTCCCAACAACACCAACACTCTCTCTCTCTCTCTCTCTCTCTCTCTCTCTCTCTCTCTCTCTCACTCTCGCTCTCTCGCACTCTCGCTCTCTCGCACTCTCGCTCTCGCTCTCTCACTCTCTCACTCTCTCACTCACACACACTGAACCACAAACCGAGTCATGGTGGAGGAGGTCTGTCTCCCAAAACAAAGACAGGAGGGGAGGCATTGTTTACGTGGATTATCTCGTGTCTTGTTTTAGTGACTTTATGTCGCTAAACTAGATTACATTAATAATATACCTAATCTAGATGAGATAATGAGGCATTATCTTTTTCCCAGAGAGAGATGGTGGGAATCATAGGGGACGGAGGGCGGTGCAATCACAGCCCGTTAATGTAATTGGCTCCGTAAATAGGCACAACGCTGGTGGAGTCGCTAATAAAGGGAGTGAGTCCCTTGCTCATAAATAGAGAGAGGGAGAGGGAGAGGGGGAGAGAGAAGGAGAGGGGGAGAGGGGGAGAGAGAGAGGGGGGGGGGGGAGAGAGAGAGAGAGGGGGAGAGAGAGGGAGAGGGGGAGAGATAGGGAGGGAGAGGGGGAGTGAGAGAGGGGGAGAGAGAGGGAGAGGGGGGAGGGGGAGGGAGAGAGGGGGAGAGAGGGAGGGGAGAGGGGGAGAGAGAGAGGGGGAGAGAGAGGGAGAGGGGGGAGGGGGAGGGAGAGAGGGGGAGAGAGGGAGGGGAGAGAGAGAGAGAGGGAGAGAGAGAGAGTGGGGAGGGGGAGAGAGAGGGAGAGGGGGGAGGGGGAGAGAGGGAGGGGAGAGAGAGAGAGGGAGAGAGAGAGAGAGTGGGGAGGGGGAGAGAGAGGGAGAGGGGGAGGGAGAGAGAGAGGGAGAGAGAGAGGGGGAGAGAGAGGGAGGGGGGGAGAGAGAGAGAGGGAGAAGGAGAGAGAGGAGAAGGAGAGAGAGGGGGAGAGAGAGAGGGAGAAGGAGAGAGGGGAGAGAGAGAGAGAGGGGGAGAGAGAGGGAGGGGGGGAGAGAGAGAGAGAGAGAATGAGAGAGAGGAGAAGGAGAGAGAGGAGAAGGAGAGAGAGGGAGAGAGAGAGGGAGAAGGAGAGAGAGGAGAGAGGGGAGAGAGAGAGAGAGGGGGAGAGAGAGGGAGGGGGGGGAGAGGGAGAGAGAGAGAGGGAGAGAGGAGAAGGAGAGAGAGGGAGAGAGGAAAACTGCAAGACTGAATGGGAGACAAAACAGGCAACACATGAAGAAGACAGGCTTGTGGAAAAGTATCTATTTTTATAAAAATAGCTAGCTGGATTGTTTACCAGTTGCTAAGCAGTTGCTAAGGACTCTCCTAAAATAAGCTAGCTAGCTAACAAAAAAATAGAAAGACAAAGGAAGGACAGAAGACAAAGGACATCAAAGTAAAACAGTCTCTAAAGACACTAGAGACAATAATACAAGAAACAACAACTGTTTTGGAAAAGGTAGGCTTCTATTGCAACATTGTAGCCATAATCACCAGCGTTGCTATGGAAATAGTTTACCCTTCAGACATCCAGAGGAGAAAGCTAAGAAAAGTTTCAAAGGTTTGATGATGGAACAGAACCATGAATGTCTGTTTGCAGATCTTACCAGTTGCAAAACAAGAGCATATTTAATATTTAATTCAAAACGAGGGCACATATGGAAAAGGGTTATTTACAACCATTTCCCTTCCTCAAAAAAGAGAGGCATCAGCCAAGGCTCTCAGATCAGCATTTTGAAGAATCTGACCAGAGCAACACTTATCAAACAGTGAACTTATACAATAATGGAACGGTATTGATACAAGGCAATGATTCAAGCCTCCAGGCTATTGAGAATGTGTTTGCTGCCCTGAAAGTAGAAGCTGAACTCATCTCAGAATCTGAGGAAGAAGTAAAGGAGGGAGATGATGGAGAAAAGCAGGCCTCAACAGCCTCTGTGATCCAGCAAGAAGCCCTCAGTGTCCCTCTACCTTCCTCACCTGCAGCAGACAGAGCCAAGGACAGACCTACACCACCCAGAACACCTGCTATGCAACGTTTCCACAACACCCTCTCTCTAGTTGAAGCAGAGATCATAGAACTCAGAGAGAACAAGCTTCAAGAGGACGACACTGTCCAGAAACTAGAAGAAGAGATGGAACAGTTCAGGGAGGAGAGTAGAGCATCTATTGCTAAACTAGAGAGCAGAATGGACGAACTGAGTCAGACACATGATGACCTCAGAGACCATCTGACCATCAAGAGAGGAACTAGAGCAGAGAGAGAGAGGTACATTGACCCCCTCAACCAGCAGCTAGTCATTATGTCCTCTGCATCTAGAGAACATGTCCACCAGCTTGGTACAACACAGGTAGAACCTGAGACCAGCATAACCAGCATGTCCTCCACCACACAGCCTGATGACACTGCACCAGCCTCCCAGTCTGCTCCAGCCCAGGTCAACCAGCCAGCCTCCCAGTCTGCTCCAGCCCAGGTCAACCTACCAGCCTCCCAGTCTGCTCCAGCCCAGGTCAGCCTACCAGCCTCCCAGTTTGCTCCAGCCCGGGTCAGCCTACCAGCCTCCCAGTCTGCTCCAGCCCAGGTCAACATACCAGCCTCCCAGTCTGCTCCAGCCCAGGTCAACATACCAGGGGTGTCAATCCTGGTGAAAATGTATCTAGGGCAGTGAGAAGCATGGCAGAACAGGCACAGGCTATGTTCCCAACAACCAATATAGTTGTGTCCACCCTCCTACCAAGAAAAGACTTCCAGGACAGTTGATGGACAAAATAAATCAACAGATCACTGTGGACTGTGCCTCACTGCTCAACGTCAGAACGGCTCACCATCCCACTCTGACATGTGAACACTCATATGATAATATACATCTTGATCAGGACAGTGTCTGAACCTTTGCTAAGGACCTTAAGGATGCAACACTTGGCAGGGACCCACACACCCATCACCTCAGCAGCAGAGGCCCCCCGCTCCACTTTCTGAAACAACAGTACCCCCACCATCCCCAGGAGAGAAGAGCCAGACACGGCTTATTACAGCACAGCTCTACAAGACCGGGCCCACCACAGCACAGATTTACCAGACCAGACCCGCCTCAGGACAGCACGACCAGACCAGGCCCATCACAACACAACACTACTAGACCCGGCCCATCACAACACAACACTACTAGACCCGGCCCATCACAACACAGCTCTACTAGACCCGGTACATCACAAGACAGCACTGACCACTACTCTAGGGTCGGGCAGAACACTGTCCTTCAGAGAAGTGGACCACATGATGCAGTCCACACCATGACAGACCCTTTATTATGCAGACTACTGGGCTAGACAGAACCTTTAATATGTAGACTACTGGGCTAGACAGACCCTTTAATATGTAGACTACTGGACTAGACAGACCTTTAATATGAAGACTACTGGGCTAGACAGACCTTTAATATGTAGACTACTGGGCTAGACAGAACCTTTAATATGCAGACTACTGGGCTAGACAGACCTTTAATATGTAGACTACTGGGCTAGACAGACCTTTAATATGTAGACTACTGGGCTAGACAGACCTTTAATATGTAGACTACTGGGCTAGACAGAACCTTTAATATGCAGACTACTGGGCTAGACAGACCCTTTAATATGTAGACTACTGGACTAGACAGACCTTTAATATGAAGACTACTGGGCTAGACAGACCTTTAATATGTAGACTACTGGGCTAGACAGACCCTTTAATATGTAGACTACTGGACTAGACAGACCTTTAATATGTAGACTACTGGGCTAGACAGACCTTTAATATGTAGACTACTGGGCTAGACAGAACCTTTAATATGCAGACTACTGGGCTAGACAGACCTTTAATATGTAGACTACTGGGCTAGACAGAACCTTTAATATGCAGACTACTGGGCTAGACAGACCTTTAATATGTAGACTACTGGGCTAGACAGACCTTTAATATGTAGACTACTGGGCTAGACAGAACCTTTAATATGCAGACTACTGGGCTAGACAGACCTTTAATATGTAGACTACTGGGCTAGACAGACCTTTAATATGTAGACTACTGGGCTAGACAGACCCTCTAATATGCAGATATGCATCTTATTCCATTCTTATTGATTTGTTTACAACTATTATTTATTTTATTGGCACTGGTATTATAATAATAATTATATATGTGATGATGTGTGTCTGTGTGTGTGTTTCTGTGTGTGTGTGTATATGTGTATGTATGTACAGTATATATATATATATATATATATACGCACAGACGCACATACATACACATATACACACACACATCATCATCATCACATAATTGTTATTACTATAATTGTTGTGATTATTATCTAATAGTAGTGGTACTTAGTTATAGTTTCATTTTCCATGTTCAGCCTTTTATATTGATTATATTTCTACTGTTTACTGGTAACATTTTATTGTTATTATTACTATTTACTACCATTTTATATTATTATCTGTTATTCTTTATTATTTTATTGCGATGTATATTGTATACATTGTTGCTTTGGCAATATTGACATAATGTTTTTCATGCCAATAAAGCATCTTAAATTTGAATTTGAGAGAGAGGGGAGTAGCTGTCATTAGTCAAACATGCTGTATTGTCTCTCAAAAAGACTCTTCTTTCCGTCACTGTCAAGTTCAAATGAAACATGCTGAATAGGTGGCCCACTTTTGCACTGGTAGCGGTGAGAAAGGTGGAAATGGTCTTTTGATCATTGTCAGGGCTCTCTCTGGTAGGGAGAGAGGAGAAGAGAGAGGAGCTGCCTGTGTGTGTGTGTGTGTGTGTGTGTGTGTTGCCATATTCCAGGGTACCACCAAGGCTTTGAAGTCCCCAACCGCCTCATCACTATTCCTCCCAGTGACTGATAGGAAGAGAGTGAGAGAAATGTGGGGGAAATCTAAAATCTCTCTTTCTCTCTCTCTCTCTCTCTCTCTCTCTCTCTCTCTCTCTCTTTCTCTCTCTCTCTTTCTCTCTCTCGCTCTCGCTCTCTCTCTCTCTCGCTCTCTCTCTCGCTCTCTCTCTCGCTCTCGCTCTCTCTCGCTCTCGCTCTCTTTCTCCCCCCTTTCTCTATGCCAGGACGTTCTAGGTTTCCAACCCTTACCTCTTGATGTGTATCTCAATGAGACAGTTGCCTAATCCCAGAAGTTCTGTGTGTCAGTTTGTCATGTGTCTCCCACTGTGAGCCTAATATAGTTTTAGGGACTAACACGGTGTGTTATGTCTCTTCCCTCTAGGTGGGTGAGAGAATTCCTGAAGGAGGAAAACAAAGGCCTGGATGTACTGGTGGAATATCTTTCTTTTGCGCAGTACGCCGTCACGTAAGTCCCTCTGTCTGGTTTCAGTCTATAGATGCCCTCGTATAACGCAGTACGCCGTCACGTAAGTCCCTCTGTCTGGTTTCAGTCTATAGATGCCCTCGTATAACGCAGTACGCCGTCACGTAAGTCCCTCTGTCTGGTTTCAGTCAATAGATGCCCTCGTATAACGCAGTACGCCGTCACGTAAGTCCCTCTGTCTGGTTTCAGTCTATACATGCCCTCATATAACGCAGTACGCCGTCACGTAAGTCCCTCTGTCTGGTTTCAGTCTATAGATGCCCTCGTATAACGCAGTACGCCGTCACGTAAGTCCCTCTGTCTGGTTTCAGACAGTGAGCACAATGGCCCTTTTCTGCCTAATCAGTGATGCATCTCTTCGACACTGCTGCTACTGCTGCCTCGTTGTCAGAATCACTGAGTCACTGATCGAATGTGGTACGGCTCCCGAGACACTGGACGCGTCCCAAATGGCACCCCTATTCACTATATAGTCCACTACTTTTGACCAGATACCTTTGGGACTCCCTACGGGCCCTGGTCAAAAGCTAGTACCGGGTTGGACCCCCTTTTGCCTTCAGAACTGCCTTAATTCTTCGTGGCATAGATTCAACAAGGTGCTGGAAACATTCCTCAGAGATTTTGGTCCATATTGACATTACAGCATCAGTTGCTGCAGATTTGTCGGCTGAACATCCATGATGTGAATCTCCCGTTCCACCACATCCATGATGTGAATCTCCCGTTCCACCTCATCCATGATGTGAATCTCCCGTTCCACCACATCCATGATGTGAATCTCCCGTTCCACCACATCCATGATGTGAATCTCCCGTTCCACCACATCCATGATGTGAATCTCCCGTTCCACCTCATCCATGATGTGAATCTCCCGTTCCACCTCATCCATGATGTGAATCTCCCGTTCCACCACATCCATGATGTGAATCTCTCGTTCCACCACATCCATGATGTGAATCTCACGTTCCACCACATCCATGATGTGAATCTCCCGTTCCACCACATCCATGATGTGAATCTCACGTTCCACCACATCCATGATGTGAATCTCCCGTTCCACCTCATCCATGATGTGAATCTCCCGTTCCACCTCATCCATGATGTGAATCTCCCGTTCCACCACATCCATGATGTGAATCTCCCGTTCCACCACATCCATGATGTGAATCTCCCGTTCCACCACATCCATGATGTGAATCTCACGTTCCACCACATCCATGATGTGAATCTCCCGTTCCACCACATCCATGATGTGAATCTCCCGTTCCACCTCATCCATGATGTGAATCTCCCGTTCCACCACATCCATGATGTGAATCTCCCGTTCCACCACATCCATGATGTGAATCTCCCGTTCCACCACATCCATGATGTGAATCTCCCGTTCCACCACATCCATGATGTGAATCTCCCGTTCCATCACATCCCAAAGATGCTCTATTGGATTGAGATCTGGTGACTGTGGAGGCCATTTGAGTACAGTGAACTCATTGTCATGTTCAAGAAACCAGTTTGAGATGATGTGAGCTTTGTGACATGGAGCGTTATCCTGCTGGAAGTAGCCATTAGAAGATGGGAACACTGTGGTCATAAAGGGATGGACATGGTCAGCAACAATACTCAGGCAGGCTGTGGCGTTTAAACAATGCTCAATTGGTACTAAGGGGCTCAAAGTGTGCCAAGAAAATATCCCCCACACCATTACACCACCAGCCTAAACCGTTGATACAAGGCAGGATGGATCACGCTTTCATGTTGTTTACGCCATATTCTGACCCTTCCATCTGAATGTCGCAGCAGAAATCAGGACTCATCAGACCAGGCAACGTTTTTCCAATCTTCTATTGTCCAGTTTTGGTGGGACGTGCAAATTGTAGCCTCAGTTTCCTGTTCTTAGCTGACAGGAGTGGCACCCGGTGTGGTCTTCTGCTGCTGCAGGCCATCTGCTTCAAGGTTCGACTTCAAGGTTTGACGTGTTGTGCGTTCACCTTGGTTGTAACAAGTGGTTATTTGAGTTACTGTTGCCTTTCTATCAGCTCCAACCAGTCTGGCCATTCTCCTCTGACCTCACTGGATATTTTCTCATTTTCAGACCATTCTCTGTAAACCCTAGAGATGGTTGTGCAGGAAAATCCCAGTAGATCAGCACTTTCTGAAATACTCAAACCAGCCCGTCTGACACCAACAACCATGCCACGTTCAAAGTCACTTAAATCACCTTTCTTCCCCATTCTGATGCTTGGTTTGAACTTCAGCAGATCATCTTGACCAGGTCTACATGCCTAAATGCATTGAGTTGCTGCCACGTGATTGGCTGATTAGATATTTGCGTTAACGAGCCGTTGAAAAGGTGTCCCTAATGAAGTGGCCGGTGAGTGTAGATTCTATTCATAGATGGCGTGATCACAAGGTTTTCCTTTCAGACCCAATTACATTTTTACGTGGCAGTTACATTTGAAATGTACCTTCGGACCCTATGTTATTAGTCTGTCCAACGCGTATCAA
Organism: Thymallus thymallus; assembly: GCA_023634145.1. Classification (NCBI taxonomy): domain Eukaryota; kingdom Metazoa; phylum Chordata; class Actinopteri; order Salmoniformes; family Salmonidae; genus Thymallus; species Thymallus thymallus. The sequence continues at coordinate 1,606,825 of CM042407.1, read as the reverse complement.
ATGGTTACCTCATCAGTGAGTGTTTACCTTGATTCGCTTGGTACGAGTTCATCCCCTGCTTTTCCATAATTTCCATATGTTGCACTTAAGCAGCATTTTCATACACTTCTACCTACTTTAATAATGTGTTAAACAGACTGTGTGTGTGCCCCAAATGGCACTCTATCCACTATATAGTGCACTACTTTACTACCAATGGGCCCTAGTCAAAACTAGTACACTGTATAGTGAATAAGTTGCCATTTGGGACACAGCCATTGTTGGACTGTGATCAGAGAGTTCAGTGATGTTTTAGGATCTCTAAGACTCCTGTCCTTTCCTGTGTGTTCTCCTCTCCAGGTTTGATGGTGACAGCGTGGAGAACAACCCAGAGAACTCGGTGGACAAGCCCTGGAGCAGATCCATAGAGGACCTGCATAGGGGGAGTAACCTCCCGTCACCCGTCAACGGGAACAGCATCTCCCGCGCCGGGCGACACTCCACGCTACGGTAAACCACACGCCTTAAAGGGGAATGGAACGCCAGCTAACTGTAACTATAAATCACCATATTGTTCCTAATGTGTTTCCATTCCCCTTTAACACCATACCTGGCTTGAAAAATGTGGATAATCTTTAATTTTCCAGAAATCCCATTGAAGTTTCCTAGAATCAAGAGAGAAAAAGCATGAAATCCGGAATCCTCCAACCATGATTTCTGGAAAACCTGGGAATTTTGGGGAAAGTTACCGAACTCTAACCATACATTACAGGCTAGAGGCTACTATAAGGCTACACCACAATGATAACGTAGTCATAATTCAGTATTTGTTGTATCTATAAGAAATGGTTTGAAAAGTCATGATTGGGGTCATTTAGACTGGATTGTTATAGTTCTCTAGATAGATAGATAGATAGATAGATAGATAGATAGATAGATAGATAGATAGATAGATAGATAGATAGGTACTTCATACTTCATATAATAATGATGCTATGGGTTCATTCACATGTTTGTATTTGATGGTTCTGAAAGCTCACACATTTCATGTGATGTCTGAAAAGGCCGTTTGTTGTGGTCATGAGGCCCTGAAGGCTTTAAATGGCTTAAGACACGTTTCAGTGTGGCACGGATTGGCAGGACAGGTGATTGGGGGTTTGTTTTTGTTCATGGATGCGTCCCAAATGGCATCCTATTCCCTATATAGTGCTTTTGACCAGAGCCCTATGGGATTCCCTATGGGCCCTGGTCAAAACAAATTGCACTACATAGGGAATAGGGTGCCATTTTGGGACGGTTGTCTGACTCATAATTACCCCACTGGCTGGCTGTTATGGAATATGACATCTCTACACTCCAAAAGGGTTCTTCGGCTGTCCCCATAGGAGAACCCTTTTTGGTTCCAAGTATAACCCTTTTTGGATCCAGGTAGAACTCTTTTGAGTTCCGTGTAGAACCTTCTATGTAAAGGGTTCAACATGGAACTCAAAAGGGTTCTACCTGGAATCAAAAGAGTTTTACCTGGAACCAAATAGGGTTCTTCAAAGGGTTCTCCTATGGGGACAGCCAAAGAACCCTTATAGGTTCTAGTGTAGCGCACATCGCTGACAATGGGGTTTTCCTAGCTGCTGAACGAGCCGGAAATCCCTATTTTCTAACACTGTCTTTTCCTCAACACATATCATATGTTATGCGATGAAAATGTGACGAATGATACATATTTTTATAATTGTGCCAACATTGAACTGCTGACCTTAAAACATCCAATTATGCCTGTTTCTGACTCTGGGTGTTAATCCCCGCTTTCGTTTCAATGATGTGCCAATGCGTTATTCCCATTGACTTCTCACATAGACGGATAATCCTTTTGTCTGACTGTCGGTAACTCACAGGTTTTACAAGAAGCGTTGCACAAAAGGAAACCATTGACACCATGTAGCACGTCTTCTCAATCCCAACCAGAGGAGGCTGGTAGCTTAATCCACTAAATGTGAGTTAGGATAACGTTGGGATCAGTGGAGGCTGGTGGGAGGAGCTATAGGAGGACGGGCTCATTGGAATGGCTGGAATAGAATCAATGGAACGGTATCAAGCACACAAAACATATGGAAACCACGTTTGACACCATTTATGCCATTCCAGTCATTACAATGAGCCCACCGCCTCCCGAGTGGCGCAGCGGTCTAAGGCACTGCATCTTCTGCTAGAGGCGTCACTACAGATCCCATAAGGCAGCGCACAATTGGCCCAGTGCTCTAGCGACTCCTGGTGGCGGGCCGGGCGCCTGCAGGCTGATTTCGGTCGTCAGTTGAACGGTTTGGCCGGTCATGCTTCAGATGACTCAACCGTTGGAGAGTTGCAGCGATGAGACAAGATCAAAATTGCAGAGAAAAGGGGGGAGAAAAACATGAGTATTCAGACCCTTTGCTATGAGACTAGAAATCGAGCTCAGGTGATCAGATCAGGTGCATCCTGTTTCCATTGATCATCCTTGAGATGTTTCTTCAACTTGATTGGAGTCCACCTGTGGTCAATTCAACAGATTGGACAGGATTTGGAAAGGCACACACCTGTCTATATAGGGTCCCACAGTTGACAGTGCATGTCAGAGTTAAAACCAAGCCATGAGGTCAGAGGAATTGTCCGTAGAGCTCTGAGACAGGGTTGTTTCGAGGCACCGATCTGGGGAAGGGTACCAAAACATTTCTGCAGCATTAGCACTACTGAATAAACTCAACTGAGATGCATCAATTGAGCTTGATACACATTGTTACTCTACTCTAGTGTATCAATCCATTCCAAATCTTTATACTATACCTGACACAGGGGTGGTCTATGTTGATCTTGCCTCAGGCGGCAGCAGACCTGCTAGGACTGGGCCTGACAAACACAATCATTTGCCTCTAATTTACTTGCATTTGTGGTGGACCTTGGCCTGCCCAGTCTGAGTCCACTTATCTGAAGTCCCTTATGAGGATCTTGGTGGACCTTGGCCTGCCCAGTCTGAGTCCACTTAGCTGAAGTCCCTTATGAGGATCTTGGTGGACCTTGGCCTGCCCAGTCTGAGTCCACTTAGCTGAAGTCCCTTATGAGGATCTTGTGTCGTTTTCCAGAGTAAAAATAGAAACCCACAACCAACACTAATTTCCCAGCAGCTTGAGTATTTATTAGCCTATGAAGTATATTTGCCTTTGACGTTGGATCACATCGACTGGTATTTCCATCAATTAATAAAAAGCATTATTTTGCAATGGATTTATTTTTTCTCCCGGACAATTTGTCCAGCAAAATGTTTATTTGCTGCTACTACCTCTATTAGTCCTGCTGCTACTACCTCTATTAGTCCTGCTGCTACTACCTCTATTAGTCCTGCTGCTACTACCTCTATTAGTCCTGCTGCTACTACCTCTATTAGTCCTGCTGCTACTACCTCTATTAGTCCTGCTGCTACTACCTCTATTAGTCCTGCTGCTACTACCTCTATTAGTCCCGCTGCTACTACCTCTATTAGTCCCGCTGCTACTACCTCTATTAGTCCTGCTGCTACTATCTCTATTAGTCCTGCTGCTACTACCTCTATTAGTCCTGCTGCTACTACCTCTATTAGTCCTGCTGCTACTACCTCTATTAGTCCTGCTGCTACTACCTCTATTAGTCCCTCTGCTACTACCTCTATTAGTCCTGCTGCTACTACCTCTATTAGTCCTGCTGCTACTACCTCTATTAGTCCCGCTGCTACTACCTCTATTAGTCCCGCTGCTACTACCTCTATTAGTCCCGCTGCTACTACCTCTATTAGTCCCGCTGCTACTACCTCTATTAGTCCCGCTGCTACTACCTCTATTAGTCCCGCTGCTACTACCTCTATTAGTCCCGCTGCTACTACCTCTATTAGTCCCGCTGCTACTACCTCTATTAGTCCCGCTGCTACTACCTCTATTAGTCCCGCTGCTACTACCTCTATTAGTCCCGCTGCTACTACCTCTATTAGTCCCGCTGCTACTACCTCTATTAGTCCCGCTGCTACTACCTCTATTAGTCCCGCTGCTACTACCTCTATTAGTCCCGCTGCTACTACCTCTATTAGTCCTGCTGCTACTACCTCTATCAGTCCTGCTGCTACTACCTCTATCAGTCCTGCTGCTACTACCTCTATTAGTCCTGCTGCTACTACCTCTATTAGTCCTGCTGCTACTACCTCTATTAGTCCCTCTGCTACTACCTCTATTAGTCCTGCTGCTACTACCTCTATTAGTCCTGCTGCTACTACCTCTATTAGTCCCGCTGCTACTACCTCTATTAGTCCCGCTGCTACTACCTCTATTAGTCCCGCTGCTACTACCTCTATTAGTCCCGCTGCTACTACCTCTATTAGTCCCGCTGCTACTACCTCTATTAGTCCCGCTGCTACTACCTCTATTAGTCCCGCTGCTACTACCTCTATTAGTCCTGCTGCTACTACCTCTATTAGTCCTGCTGCTACTACCTCTATTAGTCCTGCTGCTACTACCTCTATTAGTCCTGCTGCTACTACCTCTATCAGTCCCGCTGCTACTACCTCTATTAGTCCCGCTGCTACTACCTCTATTAGTCCTGCTGCTACTACCTCTATTAGTCCTGCTGCTACTACCTCTATTAGTCCCTCTGCTACTACCTCTATTAGTCCTGCTGCTACTACCTCTATTAGTCCCGCTGCTACTACCTCTATTAGTCCCTCTGCTACTACCTCTATTAGTCCTGCTGCTACTACCTCTATTAGTCCTGCTGCTACTACCTCTATTAGTCCTGCTGCTACTACCTCTATTAGTCCTGCTGCTACTACCTCTATTAGTCCCGCTGCTACTACCTCTATTAGTCCCGCTGCTACTACCTCTATTAGTCCCGCTGCTACTACCTCTATTAGTCCCTCTGCTACTACCTCTATTAGTCCTGCTGCTACTACCTCTATTAGTCCCGCTGCTACTACCTCTATTAGTCCCGCTGCTACTACCTCTATTAGTCCTGCTGCTACTACCTCTATTAGTCCCGCTGCTACTACCTCTATTAGTCCTGCTGCTACTACCTCTATTAGTCCTGCTGCTACTACCTCTATTAGTCCTGCTGCTACTACCTCTATTAGTCCTGCTGCTACTACCTCTATTGTGCTTACTGTAGACTTTTGATTTCTGTTCTGCTCCCCTCTGTATTTTGATAGATGTTCATTTAGTAACTGGCTATAAACCAAACCCTTCTGTATAATAAACTACTCTGCAATCTACTTAGTTACTACCTCCTAACGCAGACTGACAAGTCAAGGTAATTAACACTAGCAGTATTAGTATTTAGATATCTCCTAACGCAGACTGACAAGTCAAGGTAATTAACACTAGCAGTATTAGTATTTTTTCATATTTCCAACATACATAAACTTAGCCTCGTTGTAACATTTTCATCCCTTCCAAGTCACTTTCCTGATGTCATATTAAGAATTCGATGTATTTTTCTGAAAACCTTCATGCAGACTTGAAGGACACAAAGCTCTCTGAAATGCCCAAAGTGTTCTCAAGGACGATGGTATGTCTTCTGTTTTTCCCCAGAGCTCCCTAGAAATATTTAGGCTAGCCTACTGTAGTTTATGGTTGTGTTTGTCAGTGTGTTGTACTGTAGTGAGACGGGATTTAGACCATACGTCCCAAATGGCTGCCTTTGTAGTGTAATACTTGGCCCCGGTCAAAAGTAGCACACTATACAAGGAATAAGCTGCCATTCGGGACTCAGCCTTAGACTAGGTAGCTGTAGTGTTGAAATAACGTCCATGAAGACATAGCTCGAAGCCTTTCATTGGGTGGAAGTTGGTCCACCTCCACCAGGCCTGTCAAAGCAAGCCTACCATGCCTACATTGCAACAGGTTGATTGACTGTCTCATTTAACTCATAGTCATGTCATCACACATCATTCCATCTGTATGATTGAGAAACAATGTACTCTCAAGTCACTGGAAGCGTCCCAAATGGCACCCTATTCCCTATGTAGTGCACTACATTTGACTAGAGCCCTGGTAAAAAGTAGTGCACTATGTAGGGAATAGGGTGCGATTCGGGATATAGATGTGTTCCTCTACCAGTTGTTCCCTGGTCTCAGGCTGGAGGCTGGAGACATGTTGTGTAATGAGGGGAAAAAAGACAAAAGCTTTGTTCTTGAAGAACACCGCCGTCGCCTGCTGCGCGTAAGGCAGTGTCCCAATTCTGTCACCGTCTCCTGAAGCGAGCTCATTTATGTGAGGACACACACACACACACACACACACACACACACAGACAGCCACACATACTGTTTTTCTATTGTACATTTACTATCCGCACACATCATAACTTGCTGAATAGGTCACATTCATGTAACCAGTGAGAAGTGTAATCAGTGAGAAGTGTAACCAGTGAGAAGTGTAACCAGTAAGAAGTGTAACCAGTGAGAAGTGTAACCAGTGAGAAGTGTAACCAGTGAGAAGTGTAACCAGTGAGAAGTGCCAGACCATGAAGACCAATCATCTACTGTGGTTTACTACGTTGTTTAGACAGTGAAGACTGGCCTTAAGGCATCATTGCTAACATGAATCAGTGTTTGTGTGCATTGGAGACCTCAAGGAACCTTTTCCCAGAAACATGGCTAGTAGTTAGAGCCTTGTGACAGCGCTGAAAATATCACATCTTATTTCCCTGGCTGGACTGAGCTGATCTGTGCTGGGCTGCGTTCAGTTGTGCACACATGCACACATGCACGCACACACACTGTGTGCTACTCAAGAACTCTCCTTTCATTGTGAGAAAGGCATCAGCGGGAAAGGCTCCCCTCTTTGCTGTTGTATCTCCACAAAGCCAACCATGCTTGAAAAGGACTTGCTGCAATTGTATTAGCTGTAAGTGATATCTTTGTGCAGGATAGTTCCATTAAAACAATCACACAGGCTCCTCTTTGGCCTCTGAGTAAAGCAGTAAGTCTTTGTGTCCTTGTAACAAGTTACATTTCTACAGTTCACAGATTCCATCTGTTTTCTTGTTTACCAAGCGCTGTGTGTCTTTGTTTGTATTAGATTCAGACTTAAGATGCTTACTGTGAAAATTCTCCTGTGTTTCAGTTACAACACGTTGCCGAGCCGGAGAACTCTAAAGAATTCCCGACTGGTCTGTAAGAAGGATGACGTTCACGTCTGCATCATGTGCCTGCGAGCCATCATGAACTACCAGGTGAGAGTCTCTCTCTCCAGTCCCCATGCCTTATTCTAAAATGTATTAAAAATATATATCTTAATGATTTGTAAATGTAAAAATTTACATCAGTATTCAGACCCTTTGCTATGAAACTGAGCTAAGCTGCATCCTGTTTCCATCGATCATCCTTGAGATGTTTCTACAACTTGATTGGAGTCCACCTGTGCTAAATTCAATTGATTGGACATGATTTGGAAAGGCACACATCAGTTTATATTAGGTCCCACAGTTGACAGTGCATGCCAGAGCAAAAACCAAGCCATGAGGTCGAAGGAATTGTTCGTAGAGGCACAGATCTGGGGAAGGGTACCAAAACATTTCTGCAGCATTGAAGGTCCCCGAGAACACCGTGGCCTCCATCATTCTTAAATGGAAGAAGTTTGACAGAACTCTGACAGAGCTCCAGAGTTCCTCTGTGGAGGTGAGAGACCTTCCAGAAGGACAACCATCTCTGCAGCACACCACCAATCAGGCCTTTATGGTAGATTGGCCAGAAGGAAGCCACTCCTCAGTAAAAGGCACATGACAGCCTGCTTGGAGTTTGACAAAAGACACCTAAACGACTCTCAGACCATGAGAAACTTCTGGAGGAAACCTGGCACCATCCCTACGTTGAAGCTTGGTGGTGGCAGCATCATGCTGCAGGGATGTTTTTCAGCGGCAGGGAGACTTGTCAGGATCGAGGGAAAGATGAACAGAGCAAAGTACAGAGAGATCCTTGATGAAAACCTGCTCCAGAGCGCAGGACCTCAGACTGGGGTGAAGGTTCACCTTCCAACAGGACAACGACCCTAAGCACACAGCCAAGACAACACAGGAGTGGCTTCGGGATAAGTCTCTGAATGTCCTTGAGTAGCCCAGCCAGAGGCCGGACTTGAACCAAATCGAACATCTCTGGAGAGACCTGAAAATAGTTGTGCAGCGACACTCCCCATCCAACCTGACAGAGCTTGAGAGGTTCTGCAGAGAAGAATGGGAGAAACTCCCCAAATACAGGTGTGCCAAGCTTGTAGCGTCATAGCCAAGAAGACTCAAGGCTGTAATCGCTGCCAAAGGAGCTTCAACAAAGTACTGAGTTAAGGGTCTGAATACTTATGTAAATGTGATTTTTATATATTTTTTGCAAACATTTCTAAAAACCAGTTTTTGCTTTGTATTTATTTAATCCATTTTAGAATATGGCTTAACCTTAATATAAGGAATAGGGGCCCATTTGGGACACAACCATAGATGGAGGGTTGAAGTATAGACACACACCCTCATCTATCCTCGCCAAATTACAATTGTCGTCTGCCATGTTCAGATCATTTCTCATATTTCCCTTTATTATGTAAAAGGTTTGTTTATTAACGAGCTGTTTTTCTCTTTCTCTCTCTCGCTCTATTTCTGATGACCCAGTACGGCTTCAACATGGTGATGTCCCACCCGCATGCTGTGAATGAAATTGCACTAAGTCTCAACAATAAGAATCCCAGGTAAAATGCAAGCGTGGATGGGCAGAGATGTTACTGTATGGGCCACTGCTCCTTTGGGTGCTTATTATTCAAGCATCTCCGAGGAGCAGTGCTGATCTGGGATCAGCTCCCCCTGTCCATATATTATCCAATTCATTATGATCTAAAAGGTCAAACTGATCGTAGATCAGCATTACAGGCCTACCTCCCAGTCCAAAGTGTGTGTAAAGCCAGCATCCAGTACTAACTCATTCAGCCAGCCGACCAGCCATTCAGACAGACAGGTAAGGGCACCACTGGCACACTGGCAAACACTGGCAGCTGCACAGAGCACCAGGCAACAGGAGGGGCCCTTTATTCAGGCACCTGGCTGTTTATTGAAGTGTCTGTGTGTGTGTGTGTGTGTGTGTGTGTGTGTGTGTGTGTGTGTGTGTGTGTGTGTGTGTGTGTGTGTGTGTGTGTGTGTGTGTGTGTGTGTGTGTGTGTGTGTGTGATTGTGTGTGTGTGTGTGTGTGTGATTGTGTGTGTGTGTGTGTGTGTGTGTGTGCAGCGTGTTGTAAAACATCTTCCCAGCATGAAATAGGTGTTGTGGTGGGGCTCCAGAGTGGTGCAGTGGTCTAAGTCAGTGCTAGAGGCGTCACTACGGACAACCTGGTTCGAATCCAGACTGTATCACAACCGTCCGTGATTGGGAGTCCCATAGGGCGGCGCACAGTTGGCCCAGCGTCGTCTGAGTTTGGCCGGTGTAGGCTGTTATTGTGAATAAGAATTTGTTCTTAACTGACTTGCCTAGTTAAATAAAGGTTACATTTTAAAAATACATTTGTGACGTCATGCTGTACATTTTCTCACAGCGGGAATGATCTCAGCCATGGCTGTTTCTCTTACACTCTACCGTAGCGCCCAAGTCTTTGCAATCACAAAGAATCTCTCCTCACTTCAACCCTCAGCACTTTGACGCCCGATCGCGGGTGTTTATACGCTGACCTCACGCCTCAACAAGCTTCAGATCGATCAGTGTCAGAACTCCTGTCCACCATAGATTGGCAGATTTGTGAAGGAAAAGCATGTGCCCACAGAACAGTTTTTCCGAGGTTGAAGAAGGGTGTCAGAGAGCCATCATTTATTGAACTGGGAACAACATCACGCTAGGATACATTTTACAGCATGACGTCACAATCACAACGATTGGGAACTCTTTCACGCTGGGAAGATGTTTTACACGACACAGGGATTCACTCTGCGCTGTATACCTTTCATTTAATCCCCTGCATTAGGCCTACAGACCTGCTTATCATATACTACTATTGAATTGAACACTACTTTTGGCCAGGGTCCATGGAGCTCTGGTTAAAAGTACACTAGAAAGGGAATAGGCTGCCATTTGTGACACAGCCCCTAGTGGTAGCAGTGATGCGACCTCTTTTTCTTAGGCATCACACTGGGTTAACCGATCATACTTTTCTCCTCCTGTTTTCCCAGAACCAAAGCTCTCGTGTTGGAGTTACTGGCCGCGGTGTGTCTCGTGAGGGGAGGACACGAAATCATCCTCTCGGCGTTCGACAACTTCAAGGAGGTAATGATGCGGGGGAGCAAGAAGAAGCCTAATGCTAATTACACCTAAACAGTGTAATTTAATGTAGTTGAGGAATGTTCTGAACAGCAGACCCGAGGTTGGTCAATTCCTTTGGAGGATTGCATCTAGGAATACAGTGCTGATATAGACTATAGACTATAGACTATAGACATGCTGCTCTGCATCTCTCAGCCGGAAAGGCAGCTCACTGACCTCTCACGCCCACAGACATATTTTTGTTTGTTAGTGATTCGACAGGCACTTCACAGATATAATAACCTATGTGAGACCCATGTAGTGCAGCCTGATCAGGGGCCGTATGTACCAGGTTTCGCAGAGTAAGAGTGCTGGTCCAGGATCAGGTCCCCCTGTCCATGTAATCTTCAATTCAGTATGATCTAGAAGGGAAAACTGACCAGCACTACTCTGAGACGCTTGATACGTACATATGGCCCATGACCCTGTGCGTCTGTATTTGTATGTGTAGAGTATTTGGGCTTCCATAGAAAGGAGTGGGTGGGGTCTGGAGTGGCCCTCTGTACAACAGTCCCATTCGCAGGCCGGCTCTGGAAAAATTGGGCTGACTGCAGTTAATGCAATATTTACACCCAGAATAAAATATGAAGCATTACTCTCTATTGTATTCCACTGTTATTAGAGGTGGACTAGCCAACTGTAAAGCTCAGAGCCGCTCCCCATAAACAGATGGTAGAGTCATAGCCATGCCTCTGCACTGTTCAAGTCAATGGATAGCGATTGACCCTTCACAATATATGTGGTTGAAACGGCAATGTTCCAAAATAAACATCTTATTGGTCACATTGTACAATGGTTATTGGTTGGCAGTATGTGTCATATAAACTGTAATATGTAGTGTTTTATGCCAGAGTTGAGATGGTGCTAGTTGCTCTCCCTGTTTGGGGAAGCTTGTTGTCAGGGGGCTCTTGACTCCTCACCCTGTGGGTTAAAGGCTGCGGCACAGAGCACCTCTCCTCTCCTTCCCCTCCTCTCCTCTCCTTCCCCTCCTCTCCTCTCCTTCCCCTCCTCTCCTCTCCTCTCCTTCCCCTCCTCTCCTCTCCTTCCCCTCCTCTCCTCTCCTCTCCTCTCCTTCCCCTCCTCTCCTCTCCTCTCCTTCCCCTCCTCTCCTCTCCTTCCCCTCCCCTCCTCTCCTTCCCCTCCTCTCCTCTCCTTCCCCTCCTCTCCTCTCCTTCCCCTCCTCTCCTCTCCTTGGCTCTTTATCGTCTGTCTGTCTGTCTGTCTGTCTGTCTGTCTGTCTGTCTGTCTGTCTGTCTGTCTGTCTGTCTGTCTGCCTTTAAACCATGTCTGAAATGCAGAGGTACCACCCTCTCTCTCTCTCTCTCTCTCTCTCTCTCTTCTGTCTCTCTCTCTCCACTCTCTCCACTCTCTCTCACTCTCTCCCTTCTTTCTTTCTTTCGTTCTCGCCCTCCCCACCCCCTCTCTCTCTCTAACTCTCTCTCTCCCCCTCCCTCCTTTCTCCCCCTCTCCCTCTCCCTCTCTCTTGCTCTCTCTCTCTCTCTCTCTCTCTCTCGTTCTCTCTCGCTCTCTCCCTCCCGCTCCCTCTCTCTCTCTCTCTCTCTCTCTCTCTCTCTCTCTTCTCTCTTCTCTCTTCTCTCTTTCTCTCTCTCACTCTCTCTTTCAGTGCTGTATTTATGGTAATCACAGAAGGGGAAAATAGGTCATGAGTGTTACAAAGCCAGCCCTATGCCAGGGGAGGTTTAACCATGCCGGCGCTCTGCTTGATATTTTATCAGGAAGTGAGGAGACAGTACAGGGTTTTATGACAGAAACATTTCATTTCTCTCGCTAAGGTAATACAGTATGCTGCATTGCAAATCCACTAACACTTAAGTTGAAGCATCCATATATAATGCATTATGAAACAGTTATGATGCATTGTCATGTAGGCTTTGGCACGCTTATAATGTCTAAAAAGTGAATGATTGATGATTTTCCGTGCAGGTGTGTGCTGAGACACAGATGTTCGAGAAGCTGATGGAACACTTCAAGGACATGGACAACAACGTTGACTTTATGGTACACAACATTTCCACTGGACTAGCCATCAGTTGTTATATTACATCATATCCTGAAATCAGACCCTGTTTCTATTTACTATTTAGCCAACCACACACAAGGAATACTGTTTTGTTGCAGATTTCTTACTAATACGTCTTAATAGAAATAGATGGTATGGTGTGTTTGGTAGCAAATATATATGTTTTCCTCAATGTGCCACACTGCCTCCACTTGGAGGCTCTCCCTTGGTCCGTGCCTGACGTGTGTGCATGAGAGGCCAACCAGATGCCTTGTGTGTTTGAATAGGCCTAGTGTGTCACAAGTCTGTTCTGACCCATTTGGTAGAAGGGCCAGTCATTTGACACGAGCACGAAAGCAAACAGATTTGTCAGACAGGAAGTCCATTAAGTATTAGCAGGGTGACAAGAATGCACTGATTCTAGGGCGCTCCACTGTGTACATTCAACACTGGGGTTGTGTCCCAAAGGGCACCCTATTCCCTATGTTGTGCACTACTTTTGACCAGAGCCCATTGCCCTGGTCAAAAGTAGTGCACTACATAGGGAATAGGGTGCCATTTGGGACGCCACCTGAAGTGACTTCCTTAATCTGCCCATTTAGCGAGACGAATGCAGCCAAATCATGTCCATACTCATGCTTATTTACACACTAAGACGTATTCCCAAGTGGCACACCCTACTCCATTTCTAGTACATGGAAGAGAGTGTCATTTGGGATGCACTCTATATTCCATGGCTGTTTCAGTATCAGTACAGTGAAATATCTCTGGATGGTTGTTGTGCCCTCTGACCCCTGTAGGTGGCGTGTATGCAGTTCATCAACATCGTGGTTCACTCGGTAGAGGACATGAACTTCAGGGTTCACCTGCAGTACGACTTCACCAAGCTCCGTCTGGACGACTACCTGGATGTATGTAGATGGATAGCAGCCAGAGTTGGGCTGTGGGACTCATGACATTCACTCAGATGGTTATTAACCGTTAATTAACATGAACGTGTTCAGCGTCTCCAGGCTCCACGCATACAATCCGCTAATACACTCCTTTGGAACGTCAATGCGTAAAAAAAAAATAGAATACATCATTTTAATATACACCTTCACAATACATCCATTATTTATTTTTGTCAGGTCTAAAGAAACATTATGATATGAAGAAAATGTATTTCAGAGGAACATAATATTGTTCATTTATCTGACAAGATATGTTTCTAAGTCCTGTGACATTATTTTATTTTATATGGTTTTATAGTAAGAAGAATATAATTGAAAGTATATCTTTCCCATTATGAAGTGGTTATGTTGAGCATAAAAGTGATCATTTGAAACAGGTCCTGATACAAACCATAGACTGTCTTAGAAATCAAAACATATAGCTTTATTCATTCTATAAACTCTGGCCTTGACTGGAGAGGCTAAAATCAATCCTTGTCTTTGAGATGTTACCCTCAGACCTGTCTGTCTGTCTGTCTGTCTGTCTGCCGTGCTGGATAAGAGTGTCTGCTAAATGCCTGTCTGTATACGTGTGTAGAAGTTGAAACACACGGAGAGTGACAAGCTGCAGGTCCAGATCCAGGCCTACCTGGACAACGTGTTTGACGTGGGCGCCCTGCTGGAGGACGCTGAGACCAAGAACGCCGCGCTGGAGCGGGTGGAGGAGCTGGAGGAGAACATGTCACATGTGAGAAGAAACGATAACCACACCCAGACTTACTGTCTCTATCCAATACACTCTGACTGACTCCCCACTCCCTGATAACTCACCCCACCCAGACTTACTGTCTCTATCCAATACACTCTGACTGACTCCCTACTCCCTGATAACTCACTCCACCATCCATTCCCTGATACTCCACCATTCCAATCACTCATTCATTGACTTGACATACATACATTCATTCATTCATGCTTTCATGCACTACAAACACTCACTCTGTATATATGTGTCATGTGATCTGACTGACCCTCAACGTTTTTGCCTCCCAGATGACGGAGAAGCTGCAGGACACGGAGAACGAGGCCATGTCCAAGATCGTTGAGTTGGAGAAACAGCTGATGACGCGCAACAAGGAGCTCGACTCCGTCCGGGTGAGACTCTGCTCCCTCAACCAATAGGGGAGAGGAGTTAACAACGTTGACGGATAGAGATCCATAATTCACTAGAGTGGTAGTTTCTAGAAGTAGTTGCTAGGATGCCAGTGTCCATTCTACTTATACATTCTGTAATTCTATGGTTGACAGACAGGTTGATATTGCTTTGATCTGTATGTAATACAGTAACATCTCTGTCGCTTCCCTGCCCCCCGCTACCCACCCAGGAGGTGTACAAGGACGCCAACTCGCAGGTGCACACGCTGCGGCGGATGGTGAAGGAGAAGGACGAGGCCATCCAGAGGCAGTGCAACCTGGAGAAGAAGATCCACGAGCTGGAGAAGCAGGGCACCATCTCCATCCTGCCCTCGCCGCCCGCCCCCGGGGGCCCACTGGTGGCCGGATTTGAGGGTGTACCAGGGGTCAGTAACGGGGGTGCGGTCAGCCCGATGGGGTCGAATGGGATCCCGGGGATGCACGCGCCACCCCCGCCCCCTCCTCCTCCACCACCACCCCCAGTGCCTGGGACTGGTAGGTGGAATTCCAAGTTCAAACCAATCCCTGCTTAGCTTACTGTTTGGTCTCTCTCTCTCTCTCTCTCTCTCTCTCTCTCTCTCTCTCTCTCTCTCTCTCTCCTCTCTCTCTCTCTCTCTCTCTCTCTTTCTCTCTTCCCCTCTCTCTCTCTCTATGTCTCTCTCTCTCTCTCTTCCTCTCTCTCTCTCTCTCTCTCTCTCTTCCTCTCTCTCTCTCTCTCTCTCTCTCTCTCTTCCTCTCTCTCTCTCTCTCTCTCTCTCTCTCTCTCTCTCTCTCGCTCTCTTTCTCTCTCTTCCTCTCTCTCTCTCTCTCTCTCTCTCTCTCTCTCTTCTCTCCCCCTCTCTCTCTCTCTCTCTCTCTCTCTCTATGTCTCTCTCTCTCTCTCTCTCTCTCTCTCTCTCTCTCTCTCTCTCTCTCTCTCTCTCTCTCTCTCTCTATGTCTCTCTCTCTCTCTCTCTCTCTCTCTCTCTCTCTCTCCCTCTCTGATCCTGTTTGTTTATCCTCTCCTCTATTCCAGTGCCAAACGGGTCGTTGGCTGACCCCGCCGCTCCTCCTCCTCCCCCGCCACCCCCTCCTCCTCCGCCTCCCCCCTGCCCTATGGAGATGACTGGCCCCCCGCCCCCGCCTCCACCCCCCATGGCCCCCCCACTGCCCGGCTGTGGATCCCCCACCGTCATCTTCAACTCAGGGTTAGCAGGTAAGGTCATCCCACCCAGACGCCGCCCGCGTGTGAGACTGAATGCGTCTCAAATGGCACATTCCCTTTTTAATGGACGTGTATGAATCACACTGAATCACACTGAATCACACTGAATCACAGTGGTTTTTTTCAATCCCTTTGGTGCAAAAATGTGGTGAATTTTCAAAACTCTTAATACAAAATTCCAAACTGGTAACACTTATTCAAAACCTTTTATTGTGCGTTCATTTTGTTTGTAGACATCTTTCACCACTCAACCATTGATCCAAAATACAGTGATTAAAAATGTCCATCATTTCTATCCCATGTGGTCAAAGGGGAGATTGTTGTATATTCCCATATATAGACATTTTTAATTGATGCCAAAAATATATTGTTCAGATATAATTACAACATAGTTGTACTGTAATAAAATGGACTAAATGAAATTAATTAAAGAAACTAATTCAAGTCTGTCTGGAGCATTTGGCCGTAGGTTCTCACCGACATTGAAGTAAATGTCCTCATTGTTCATGCACCTGGAGAAAAACCTTTTGGCATGGCGAATTATTACATGCCTCATCCATGGCCTGGAGGAGGATGGCATGCTCATGGGTATGGGGATCATGTGCAATGTGAAAGGTATTTCTAGATGATACACTGATTAAGTTTGGTGTGTTGTACTTAGTCAATTTAAAATGTGCTTAGAGTTTTAAAACAACTGCCTTTTGATGATCTGTTTTGAGTTTTGTACTAAGCGTTGTAAAAATGTACCACATACTTGTGAAAATTGCACCAAAGCGATTGAAGAAAAAAAAACTTGAATGTACAGTATGTTGATGGTATCAGCTATCAGTGATGTTTCTGAACTGTCATTATCATCTGTAGTATTTTCTCTCACTGAAAGAATTCCAATGCTTCGATATTCACAGTCGTAGTCTAAACTATGTTGCCTCATCAACTGAGCAGCGTGTGTGCGCTTGTGTGTATGTGTGTGTGTGTGTGTGTGTGTGTGTGTGTATGTGTGTGTGTGTGTGTGTGTGTGTGTGTGTGCGCTTGTGTGTGTGTGTGTGTGTGTGTGTATGTATGTATGTGTGTGTGTGTGTGTGTGTGTGTGTATGTGTGTGTGTGTGTGTGTGTGTGTGTGTGTGTGTGTGTGTGTGTGTGTGTGTGCGCTTGTGTGTGTGTGTGTGTGTGTATGTATGTATGTGTGCGTGTGTGTGTGTGTGTGTGTGTGTGTGTGTATGTATGTGTGTGTGTGTGTGTGTGTGTGCGCTTGTGTGTGTGTGTGTGTGTGTGTGCGTGTGTGCGTGTGTGTGTGTGTGTGTGCGCGCTTGTGTGTGTGCGTGTGTGTGTGTGTGCGTGCGTGCGTGCGTGTGTGTGTGCGTGCGTGCGTGCGTGCGTGCGTGCGTGCGTGTGTGTGTGTAACAGTAGCAGAACAGGGGTCAAGCCTCCTGAGATCCTCGAGGCCTTTTGAACCCTGCTGATAACTACACTATCGGTGTGTCTGATGCTGGTTACTCACCGCTATATCAAGCTGCTTGACTTCCTGGATATCAGTGCGTGGATAGTAGGGGTGACTCAGAGCGGATGTGACAGCTAGTCAGGCCTCTTCTGACTCACTGACTGGCCTGCCCCTTAACCTATCATTGTGTGTCACTGGGCCTGTGTACACACTGCAGACTTTGACCAGTTGAGACAAAGATGCAATGTGACACAAGAGCATTCCAGAATTGGCCCTTTCACCATGAATATGACTCTTGATCTGAAGCATTCATTCAGTACATGACAGCACTGGCATTAGAACACTTTCAACCGTAAAGCTTGTTTTGACAACATTTGGTTTTGTAAGATCTGTTATTGTGTATTATGATGTATTAATCTCTCTCTCCTTAAAATGGATTTATCTGGTTGTTTTTCCTCTCTATCTTCTCTGCCAACCAGAGGGACCAATCAAACTGTTCTGTAGGTTCTCTCTGTCACGTGGTGGTGGTTTCACTAATGCTTCTCTCCTGAGTATTTGGAAATTGTATTTTTAGTCTTAACCGCAAATGTCAAGACAAGACACACAGGCGCATACACACACCTCAAGTCAAAACCGTTACAACACACACACACCCACACACACACACACACACACACACACACAGGAAGAACGTCCACATAGAGATAGCTATTAATGCCCTATGATTCCTTAAGTCTAGCATAACATTGGAATCTTTCATGCATTCACTTTCAATTCTCTTACGACTGTTTGCAAACTCCCCTAAATTACATAATGAATTCTTCACAGCTGTACTGTAAAAGGCTCGAGCACACCAGAATATGAAGCCACAGTCTATCCACATAACATGGACCACAGGACATGGACTCCCAGCTGGAGTCCTTTCTCATCATCCTGGGGTCCTTAGCCTGTTAAATATTATATACAATAGGACGAGACAAAATACAGTACAATGTGTCTTACTTAGTCTTGACCAATGGGAAAGCACTGAAAATGCCATATTTCCAACTCCTGCACGGTCTCCATACTGTACTCTATCTTGTGTTTTATTGTGATGCCCTGAAGTGTCTTGTTGCATGATGAAACACATTGACGTGCCGCTGCACGTGTTGTGCAAGCCTGGAATGTCCTGGTTGTAACACTCTCCAATCCTGATCACTCTGCTCCACTGCCAGCATTACCTTTGTCTGTCTGTGTGCTAGTCATGTGGCAACACGAGAGGTTACCCGGGGAGAGGTAGTCAATCTGGGTTTATATACTCAATATGGCCATAATCCTTGGCAAACCTAGCCATATGCACATTCAATATCAAAGCTAACTCAGTTGAGTGTCCCCCAAGGCACTATTCTGGGCCAGCTACTGAATGGGATGTCTTGGTTAAATAAAGGTTAAATCAATATACTGTAGTGGCTATAGCTAGCAGTAAAGAGCTAGCCAGAGCCCATCATGCCCTGCTATAGAAGCGGCTGTAGAACACATATCCAGCTCTCTCAGGTGGGATTTCATTAAATGGGCTCTTAAGATGAGACAAACGGCCAGTCTCAGCCTATTTCTACGGAGGGCAGGCATCTCCATGTGTGTCACCAGCACCAGTCACTGATAAGACTGTGTGTCCCAAACAGAACCCTTATTTCCTATATAGTGCCCCTATTTCCTATATAGTGCCCCTATTCCCTATATAGTTCCCCTATTCCCTATATAGTTCCCCTATTCCCTCTATAGTGTCCCTATTCCCTATATAGTGCCCCTATTCCCTATATAGTGCCCCTATTCCCTATATAGTTCCCCTATTCCCTATATAGTGTCCCTATTCCCTATATAGTGCCCCTATTCCCTATATAGTGCCCCTATTCCCTATATAGTGCCCCTATTCCCTATATAGTGCCCCTATTTCCTATATAATGCCCCTATTCCCTATATAGTGCCCCTATTCCCTATATAGTGCCCCTATTCCCTATATAGTGCCCCTAGGTAGATGGTGTGATAGATAGATAGGTAGATGGTGTGATAGATAGATAGATAGGTAGATGGTGTGATAGATATATAGATAGGTAGATGGTGTGATAGATAGATAGATAGATAGATAGATAGATAGATAGATAGATAGATAGATAGATAGATAGATAGATAGATAGATAGATAGATAGATAGATAGATAGATAGATAGATAGATAGATAGATAGATAGATAGATAGATAGATAGATAGATAGATAGATAGATAGATAGATGGTGTGGTAGGTAGGTAGGTAGGTAGGTAGGTAGGTAGGTAGGTAGGTAGGTAGGTAGGTAGGTAGGTAGGTAGGTAGGTAGGTAGGTAGGTAGGTAGGTAGGTAGGTAGGTAGGTAGGTAGGTAGGTAGGTAGGTAGGTAGGTAGGTAGGTAGGTAGGTAGGTAGGTAGGTAGGTAGGTAGGTAGGTAGGTAGGTAGGTAGGTAGGTAGGTAGGTAGGTAGGTAGGTAGGTAGGTAGGTAGGTAGGTAGGTAGGTAGGTAGGTAGGTAGGTAGGTAGGTAGGTAGGTAGGTAGGTAGGTAGGTAGGTAGGTAGGTAGGTAGGTAGGTAGGTAGGTAGGTAGGTAGGTAGGTAGGTAGGTAGGTAGGTAGGTAGGTAGGTAGGTAGGTAGGTAGGTAGGTAGGTAGGTAGGTAGGTAGGTAGGTAGGTAGGTAGGTAGGTAGGTAGGTAGGTAGGTAGGTAGGTAGGTAGGTAGGTAGGTAGGTAGGTAGGTAGGTAGGTAGGTAGGTAGGTAGGTAGGTAGGTAGGTAGGTAGGTAGGTAGGTAGGTAGGTAGGTAGGTAGGTAGGTAGGTAGGTAGGTAGGTAGGTAGGTAGGTAGGTAGGTAGGTAGGTAGGTAGGTAGGTAGGTAGGTAGGTAGGTAGTGTGCTTGCTGAATTATTCCTCTATGTTCCGGTGCAGCCGTGAAGATTAAGAAGCCCATCAAGACCAAGTTCCGTTTGCCGGTGTTCAACTGGGTGGCACTGAAGCCCAACCAAATCAACGGCACTGTGTTCAACGAGATCGACGACGAGAGGATACTGGAGGTAGGGAACCATCCACTCACCCCCATATATATGCACTTTGACCGTCTATAAAAGTTATGTTGGTCTACTGTATTTCAAACAACGTGTAGGCTACTCACTTCAGGGCAAGTTGCTTACGATTCAAACCTTCTCACTTGAAGTGTGTTTTCCACCTCAGGACCTGAACGTGGATGAGTTTGAGGAGATGTTCAAGACGAAAGCCCAGGGCCCGGCCATCGACTTGACCATGAGCAAGACCAAGGTCATCCAGAAGGTTCCCAACAAGGTGGCTCTGCTGGACGCCAACCGGGCTAAGAACATGGCCATCACCCTGAGGAAAGTGGGCAAGGCCCCTGAGGAGATCTGCAAGGCCATTCAGCTGTAAGACGTCGTGGACTCCTCCTACACTACGCAACCTAGTGGTCTTTTTAATCTATGAAGCACTGCTAATAAGGGTTTGTTTGTTTGTGTGTGTGTCTGCAGGTTTGACCTGCGCACCCTGTCGGTGGACTACGTTGAGTGTCTGATGCGCTTCCTACCCACTGAGAACGAGGTGAAGATCATGCGTCAGTACGAGAAGGAGAGGAAGCCCGTGGAAGCGCTTACGGACGAGGACCGCTTCATGATGCACTTCAGCAAGGTCGAGCGGCTCATGCAGAAGATGACCATCATGGCCTTCATAGGCAACTTCTGCGAGAGTGTGCAGATGCTGACACCGGTGAGGCTCTCTCAGGGCTTACCTGATATGATTGAGGTTGTAGGTGATGGGAGAGGAGGATTTGTTCTTTGGCCCTATATTCACTCAAGTTTGCAACTGATATACAATGCTTTTGGGTTTTGTGATACAATGGTGATTGTTTCTGCAACAAAAAAATTACACAAGCATTGTGGAGACATTTTTGTGCAAACCAACCAGGGCCAAAATGTCATATTACAGTATTTTTCACATTTTTGACGGTATTTTATATTCTAAATCTGCTTTATGAGTAGTGTGTGACCCTAGGGTTGCAACACATACGTTCTAAGTGATTTCAGTGGGTCTTTCTCCATTCAGATTGTTTTATACTGTTTAACTTAAATCATTTGAGGTCATTTCAACACTGCCACGTTGGGCTGCACGAGATGGGCAAACTTTGACCTGTGATTAAGAGCAAAACACTGTTGGAATCATGGAAATAGAATTATCATTCTAATTCTATAGTTAGAATATAAATACTAGTAGACACTTTGAATACAGTGTTGTTTGACATGACAACGAATGAAAATGCCAGGGAGGAGTTATTGTGACAAGGTAGGAACCAAAGTGTTGGTCCGTGTTTCCTATTGGACCCTATAATGTTTAGCTACATTAAATGTTTCTTTATGCAGCCAACATATTCATGCTTGGCCTATCCCTCTTTGATTTAGAAGATAATGTTGCAGAAACGATATGCTGGTTTAGGCTGACACCATCACTGGTATCAGTCTGTATAGCTAGATACATTTGCTCTGACTCAGTACATTTATTAGCTAGCCAGCTAACTAGCGTTTAGCATTAGCGGATAACGTGGTTTACCTTGCTAAGAAAAGACAAACTAGCTGTTTGAAGATGTAATTGTGGATTTATATTAGGGGAGGCAGGTGGCCTGGAGGATAGGAGTGTTGGGTCAGTAACCGGAAGGTTGCTGGATCAAATCCCCGAGCTGACAAGGTAACAATCTGTCGTTCTGCCCCTGAACAAGGCAGTTAACCCACTGTTTCCTGCACCTCTCTGATTCAGAGGGTTTGGGTTAAATGTGGAAGATGCATTCAGTTGAATCCATTCAGTTGTAGAACTGACTAGTATCCCCCTTTACTTTATTAAGAAGCAAAGTGGAAACAACAGCCTTGTCACCAACATTAGTGCACTGACCATGCAAACTGACCACAAGTGTCTCGTGGTCAAGCAACAACAAAGGTGCTCCTTCAGTGACAGGTCTGTGTGGAGAGTAGGATGGAGCGGGATGGCTCAAGTTTATTTATTTAACCCTTATTTTACCAGGTAAATTGACTGAGAACACTGTCATTTACAGCAACGGCCTGGGGAATAGTTACAGGAGGGAGGATGAATGAGCCAATTGGAAGCTGGGGATGATTAGGTGGCCATGATGGTATGAGGGCCAGATTGGGAATGTATCCATGACACCAGGGTTAACAACCCTACTCTTACGATAAGTGCCATGGGATCTTTAGTGACCGCAGAGAGTCAGGACACCCGTTCAACATCCCATCCAAAAGACAGCACTACACAGAGCAACGTCCCCAATCACTGCCCTGGGATATTTAGACCAGAGGAAAGAGTGCCTCCTACTGGCCCAACACACTATTTCCAGCAGCATCTGGTCTCCCATCCAGGACCAACCCTGCTTAGTTTCAGAAGCTAGCCATCAGTGGGATGCAGGGTGGTATGCTGCTGGCCCAAGTAGTGGTGTAACATATAAAAACGGATGTTACACACAGCATATCACATTTAACAAACCAAACATTCAAAGACCATTATAGAAAGTAAAGTAAAAACCCAAAGCGGTCCGTGCATCAATACCGATATATAGTAAAATACAGTATACCGCCCAGCCCTAAGACCAACTGTCAATTATATCACGACTACATCAGTCGTATCACAACCATTGTCAAATGTGTTGTACATCAGATGTCTGAGTGTGTACAGGGCCTTCTTTAGTCTGAGAGTGTACAGGGCCTTCTTTAGTCTGAGTGTGTACAGGGCCTTCTTTAGTCTGAGAGTGTACAGGGCCTTCTTTAGTCTGAGTGTGTACAGGGCCTTCTTTAGTCTGAGTGTGTACAGGGCCTTCTTTAGTCTGAGAGTGTACAGGGCCTTCTTTAGTCTGAGTGTGTACAGGGCCTTCTTTAGTCTGAGTGTGTACAGGGCCTTCTTTAGTCTGAATGTGTACAGGGCCTTCTTTAGTCTGAGTGTGTACAGGGCCTTCTTTAGTCTGAGTGTGTACAGGGCCTTCTTTAGTCTGAGTGTGTACAGGGCCTTCTTTAGTCTGAGAGTGTACAGGGCCTTCTTTAGTCTGAGTGTGTACAGGGCCTTCTTTAGTCTGAGTGTGTACAGGGCCTTCTTTAGTCTGAGAGTGTACAGGGCCTTCTTTAGTCTGACTTTTGTTCTACTTCCTTCTTTCGTATTCTTCACAGCAACTCCATGCGCTCATCGCAGCCTCTGTGTCAATAAAATCCTCACAGAAACTCAAGAAAATTTTAGAGGTAAGCGACCAATTACAGATTTCTTTGCGCGGAAAATATTCTGTGCTGAATTCTTTTTAGAAAATATTGTTCCTGGCTGCCTTCTGTTTTGATGTTCCAGATTATCTTGGCTCTCGGAAACTACATGAACAGCAGTAAAAGAGGGGCCGTATACGGTTTTAAACTACAAAGTTTAGATTTGGTAAGAGGTTCTCTCTCCCATTTTATATGTATTGCATAATGTGCTTCAGGATTGTCATTGAATGCGTCCCAAATGGCACCCTATTCCCTAGTTAGAGCACTACTTTGAAACACAGCCCTGTGGGCCCTGGTCAAAAGTAGTGCACTACATAGGGAATAGGGTGCCATTTGGGACGCATTATCTTCACACATCTTTTCATCCTCTAATTTCCCCCAGCTACTAGACACCAAGTCGACAGACCGGAAAATGACTCTGTTGCACTACATAGCCAACGTAGTGAAGCAGAAATACCACCAAGTCAACCTGTTCTACAACGAAGTGCATTATGTGGAGAAGGCTGCAGCAGGT
The DNA here is from genome assembly GCA_023634145.1 of Thymallus thymallus. NCBI lineage: Eukaryota > Metazoa > Chordata > Actinopteri > Salmoniformes > Salmonidae > Thymallus > Thymallus thymallus. The sequence goes on along the minus strand of CM042407.1, from coordinate 1,582,927 downwards.
ACGATTCACAACACAGCCTAGTGATATTAAAGTGATAAAGGGCTGATTAGCCCTGGTCTGAAATAATGCACTATATATGGAATAGGGTGCTATTTGGGACGTATCCCTAACAGCAGTACAAGGGGAGCAGTATACTGTTTTAAAGAGATTCTCTCTCCCATCTCAAATGTCTTGCTATTGCATAATTTGCTTCAGGATTGTCATTTGGTATTTGTCCCAGATGTCACCCTATGGGCCCTGGTCTAAAGTAGTGCACTATATATGGAATAGGGTGCCATTTGGGACGCATCCCTAATGACCAGCCATTGCATTGGATTTGGACAGGATTGGTTTGCAGGCACTTCTGTTGCTCTGTATCTTCAGTCATGTGCAGTCATGTCCTACAATGGATGGTGATGTTGTTCTCTTGCATTGACTCCTCCATGCTGAGTGTTACTCTGAAGAGCCGAGCTGTAAACTCACTGAGGTATGGCCCTCCTTGGGGAGTACCCTGCTTTGAACAGTTTCCAATTCTGTGTGTGTGTGTGATCTCAGTGTCGTTAGAGAACGTTCTGCTGGATGTGAAGGAGCTCCAGCGGGGAATGGACCTGGCTAAGAGAGAGTACAGCATGCATGGTCACAACACCATGCTCAAAGACTTCATCGCACTCAACGAGGGCAAGCTGAAAAAGCTGCAGGACGACGCCAAGATCGCACAGGTAAACCTCAGCAACTTTATTAAAGGTTTATGGGGCATTTTCCTAGATAAGGATTGAGCCTAATCCTGGAATAAACTGTGCACTTATATGGAAACTGGCCTTGTATGTTTGATGGGACTAATTAACGATTGGTTTATGTTCAGATGATAGGACAATAGGTCAGCAGGTAGCCTAGCGGTTAGAGCGTTGGGCCAGTAACCGAAAGGTCGCTGATTTGAATACCAGAGCCGACAAGGTGAAAAACTTGTGGATGTGTCCTTGAGCAAGGCATTTAACCCTAATGTGCTCCGGGGGCTGACCCTGTAGGGAGGCCGTCATTGTAAATAAGAATGTGTTCTTAACTGACTTGCCTAGTTAAATAAAGTGTGTTATTTTCTTCTCACAGGACGCCTTCGATGAGGCGGTCAAATTCTTCGGCGAGAATTCCAAAACGACGCCCCCGTCTGTGTTCTTCCCGGTGTTTGTGCGCTTCGTCAAGGCCTACAGGGTGAGACTGATGTTCCTATCTTACCCCCCCCCATCCGCTCCTGACCAACCCTCATCCCTGTTCCCCTGGCTGGGGAAACGCCTCAGTCTAAGTATGTGTGTCTGTGTGTGTGTCTGTCAGCAAGCGGAGGAAGACAATGAGCAGAGGAAGAGAGCGGAGCAGATGATGATGGAGAAGCTTCTGGAGCAGGAGGCCATGATGGACCAGGAGGACCAGAAGGTAACCTCTCCCCCCCCCCTCTCTCTCTCTCTCTCTTTCTTTTTCTCTCTCTCTCTCTCTCTCTCTCTCTCTCTCTCTCTCTCTCGTCAATCACTTCCTATGAGGTTAACTATCCCTCCTCCCTTTCTCTCTCTTTCTTTCCCTCTACTTCCTCTGTCTCTAATTTAATCTCTCTCCCCCCCCCCGCTCTACCTCTCCGTCTCCTTCCCTCATCCACCTCTACCTACCCCCCCTTCTCACTCCTCCCACTCTCCCTCCTCCGTGGGGCAGCTATAGTCACGATAAACCACTATACAGTTGAAGTCGGAAGTTTACATACACCTTAGCCAAATACATTTAAACTCAGTTTTTCACAATTCCTGACATTTAATACTAGTAAAAATTCCCTGTTTTAGGTTCTGTTAGGATCACCACTTTATTTTAAGAATGTGTATTGTCAGAATAATAGTAGAGAATTATTTATTTCAGCTTTTATTTCTTTCATTACATTCCCAGTGGGTCAGAAGTTTACATACACTCAATTAGTATTTGGTAGCATTGACTTTAAATTGTTTAACTTGGGTCAAACGTTTCAGGTAGCCTTCCACAAGCTTCCCACAATACATTGGGTGAATTTTGGCCCATTCCTCCTGACAGAACTGGTGTAACTGAGTCAGGTTTGTAGGCCTCCTTGCTCGCACACGCTTTTTTCAGTTCTGCCCACACATTTTCTATAGGATTGAGGTCAGGGCTTTGTGATGGCCACTCCAATACCTTGACTTTGTTGTCCTTAAGCCATTTTGCCACAACTTTGGAAGTATGCTTGGGGTCATTGTCCATTTGGAAGACCCATTTGCGACCAAGTTTTAACTTCCTGACTGATGTCTTGAGATGTTGCTTCAATATATCCACATAATTTTCCTTCCTCATGATGCCATCTATTCTGTAAAGTGCACCAGTCCCTCCTGCAGCAAAGCACCCCCACAACATGATGCTGCCACCCCCGTGCTTCACGGTTGGGATGGTGTTCTTCGGCTTGCAAGCCTCCCCCTTTTTCCTCCAAACATAACGATGGTCATTATGGCCAAACAGTTCTATTTTTGTTTCATCAGACCAGAGGACATTTCTCCAAAAAGTGCGATCTTTGTCCCGATGTGCAGTTGCAAACCGTAGTCTGGCTTTTTAATGGCGGTTCTGGAGCAGTGGCTTCTTCCTTGCTGAGCTGCCTTTCAGGTTATGTCGATATAGGACTCGTTTTACTGTGGATATAGATACTTTTGTACCTGTTTCCTCCAGCATCTTCACAAGGTCCTTTGCTGTTGTTCTGGGATTGATTTGCACTTTTCGCACCAAAGTACGTTCATCTCTAGGAGACAGAACGCGTCTCATTCCTGAGTGGTATGATGGCTGCGTGGTCCCATGGTGTTTATACTTGCATACTATTGTTTGTACAGATGAACGTGGTACCTTCAGGCGTTTGGAAATTGCTCCCAAGGATGAACCAGATTTGTGGTCTACAATTTTTTTCTGAGGTCTTGGCTGATTTCTTTCGATTTTCCCGTGATGTCGAGCAAAGAGGCACTGAGTTTGAAGGTAGGCCTTGAAAAACATCCACAGGTACACCTCCAATTGACTCAAATTATGTCAATTAGCCTATCAGAAGCTTCTAAAGCCATGACATCATTTTCTGGAAATTTCTAAGCTGTTTAAAGGCACAGTCAACTTAGTGTATGTAAACTTCTGACCCACTGGAATTGTGATATAGTGAATTATAAGTGAAATAATCTGTAAACAATTGTTGGAAGAATTACTTGTGTCATGTACAAAGTAGATGTCCTAACCGACTTGACAAAACTATAGTTTGTTAACATGAAATCTGTGGAATGGTTGAAAAATTAGTTTTAATGACTTCAACCTAAGTGTATGTAAACTTCCGACTTCAACTGTATATAACCAGTAAACATAAACAGTTAGTAAACCAACCAGTATGGCTCTAGGTTTTACAGATCTGTAAAACAAAGTGGAGTGTCACACGGGGACTTCCTTATGCTGTGATTTGACTGTGTGCGTACGTCGTTGTCTGTTTTATTCTATATCCTTGTGTTTGTGTGTGTGTGTGTGTGCGTGTGTGTGCGTGTGTGTGTGTGTGTGTGCGTGTGCGTGTGCGTGTGTGTGTGTCCCCACCAGTCTCTGTCCCTTAAGAACACCAGGAGCAAGAGTCAGCAGCAGGAGGTGATTGCTGAGTTGAGGAAGAAGCAGGTGAAGGATGCAGGCAGCCGCCACGTCTACGAGGGCAAGGACGGAGCCATCGAGGACATCATCACCGGTAAACAGGACCGCGCCAATCACCATCAGTTCTACAATCACACAACATGACTTATACACATGCAAACGCACACAAACATGCGTGTACACACACACACACACACACACACACACACTGGCTGTTCTGCTCTTCTGTGTTCTAATTTAGTCTCATGCAGTAATTAACATGGATTTCTAAACCACTAACAAGTACGTTGGCTCTTAACTATTGAACTGTTTGAACTGTCAATGATTCCATCCTAAGGCTTTATTTAACCTTTAATCATATGTTACAAACATGCATTGACAGTCCAGCTAACCTAACCTAGACACTTGGAGCCGGCTCAAATGTGTATATGTTGATCACCTGCTGTCTGTCGTTCTTTGTAACAGTTAGTGTTGTAGACGTGCCCTGCTTAGAGTCCAGTCCCCAGACCAGAGACCATGGCTGCGTTCCAAATGGCACCTTATTCTCTGTTTGGTGCCACTACTTTTCCAGAGCCCTATGCTATTTGGAATGCAGCCCATGTATTGATCTGTTTTATTAAAATATATGACACCAAGAAAACTAAGACATGAACTGCAATAAAATGTGCCTGTGAGGAATTCTGTTGTATACAACCCTGGGTCAATAACACTAGAATTCTATATAACTGTAAGACAGCCTTATTCTAACTGACAAGCTAAAAGCCTGTCTTGTAACATTTTAACGTTAACACTCCATAAGATACAGTGGATTAGCTTTAGCGTAGCAGCCCTACAGATGCAAAAGTCCGGTAATATCCCCAAAATTCCCAGGTTTTTCAGAAACCAGGATTTCTGGGAATTTTGGGAAAGTTCCCGTAATTTTGCAGCCCTGTATGCCAATAGTAGACTGTAACCCTCTATAGAATGTGTTAATGTTTCTCTGCTTCAGTCTCTAATGCTGTAGGGTGTTAACCTGTTCTAAAACCATGTAGATATGTGCTTCTCCTTACTGTCTTGTCTTGGCTGTTGTTGTTGTTTCAATGCAGTGCTGAAGACAGTGCCCTTTACCGCCCGCACGGCCAAACGGGGTTCTCGGTTCTTCTGCGAGCCGGCTCACAATGAGGAGTACCATTACTAAAGCTTAGAACGCTCTCTCTGAAAGGTTACTGTAAACACAGTCCTCCCTCTGAAAGGTTACTGTAAACACAGTCCTCTCGCTGAAAGGTTACTGTAAACACAGTCCTCTCTCTGAAAGGTTACTGTAAACACAGTCCTCTCTCTGAAAGGTTACTGTAAACACAGTCCTCTCTCTGAAAGGTTACTGTAAACACAGTCCTCTCTCTGAAAGGTTACTGTAAACACAGTCCTCTCTCTGAAAGGTTACTGTAAACACAGTCCTCTCTCTGAAAGGTTACTGTAAACACAGTCCTCTCGCTGAAAGGTTACTGTAAACACAGTCCTCTCTCTGAAAGGTTACTGTAAACACAGTCCTCTCTCTGAAAGGTTACTGTAAACACAGTCCTCTCGCTGAAAGGTTACTGTAAACACAGTCCTCTCTTTCTTTCTTATTTCGCTCATTCTCCCTACTCTCACTGTGTGTTGTGTGTTCCCTCTCACTCTCTCAATCTGTGGGTGTTGTCACTGTCAGTCACGTGTGTGTGTGTGTGTGTGTGTGTGTGTGTGTGTGTGTGTGTGTGTGTGTGTGTGTGTGGGGGGGGGGGTGTTGGTGTCTCTGTCTCCGCCCCTCCTATGAGGGGAGCATGAGGGGGGAGGGGTTTTGTAGGAGGGTTCGCTGATGTCAACTCCGTTACCCTGCATGACGCGTGCCATCCCCGTTATATACTTTCTCGTTTGTATCATCACCCATAGCAAACCATAATGCCACAGAAATGTTCCTGTCAGTCAGTCAGGCCATTGATATTTGCCCTGAGAAGAGTGAGATGGGTAGATGGGTTAGAAACCATGTCACTATCTGTATTAGTAATACATACACTGAGTGTCCAAAACATTAAGAACACCTGACATAGACTGACCAGGTGAAAGCTATGACCCCTTATTGATGTCACATGTTAACTCCTCTTCAATCAGTGTAGATGAAGGGGCGGAGACTGGTTAAAGAAGAGGGGAGTGCACATCTCAACAGTAGGAAGGTGTTCTGATTGTTTAGTTTACTGTATATCAATCGGACCGCATGGTAAGTGCCTCTGCTTTTAATATAGCTGAAGTGCTTCCTATGCCGTAGCCCAACGGATTCTCATTGACTAGTATATATTACATGACATACAGTATGTTATGTTGACTAGAATTAATGCCAGTAGTTGTTATGAAGTATATAGTATTTCTGCTTTAGCAGATGTAGCTAGTATTGTCAACATAGCAGAGTAGTTTAGCCTAGAATGATCAAATAATGCTAAGTATTGACTCATTTTTAAATGGCTGTGGCATTATACTTTGCTTGTGTGTTCATCTGGCTTATCATGAAAACTGAGTGTTGTGTTCATAGCGTATTACTTCTGCTGTTTGGCTTTCTCCTGCTTCATACCAACAATGTCCCCTGTTCTCAGTTACCCTAGCTCTGATCCAAGGTGTTACATATGTCTTGAAGCCTTGAAGCTACACGTAACGCTCTGGACCAGAGCTACAGTCCTTACCTTTTTCTTGGCTCAAATGCCTGGTGATGGATCTTATCACATGACTTTCTGTGATCTCCAGGTGACCTTTCTAACATATTGCATGAAGTATTATTTTCTGACACTTGTTTTCGGTCTTAGATGTCACATATCCATTGTATGCCACTAACATACAGCCAGATACATGAATTGCTATTTAGCAATTTAAAGGGAAAAGCCTGAGTATTTCTAAACATTTCCATAAATGACAGTTATCCCCATGTACCTGGCTGAATGCATGCTGTTCTTTGGTTTTTGGTACGTGGTTCTATTCAATATTAACTTTTTTCATGTATGTTGAAAAAAATATTTGTTGTTTGGTTCATGAAACTATTCCAAAGTTTTCGTGCAAAGTTTGATGGTTAACTCTATTTTCTCATGCTGGTAGTCATTCTGCAAAGCAGCCTGGGTTTTGAGACACAGAAAAACAAATGCTTTGGTGCCTGCAGTATCAGTTAACTGTCACCTTTGACCCTCCTAACACGCCTAGTCCTGTCTTTTCCTGTACCCTGCCCCAGCCCCCCTATTGGCTGCTTTGCTCGCGCAGTGCTCCCACTGCTGCAAGGACACTGTGAAAACACTGGAGTGACCCTTCTGGTCAAGGACACTGAAAACACTGGAGTGACCCTTCTGGTCAAGGACACTGTGAAAACACTGGAGTGACCCTTCTGGTCAAGGACACTGAAAACACTGGAGTGACCCTTCTGGTCAAGGACACTGAAAACACTGGAGTGACCCTTCTGGTCAAGGACACTGAAAACACTGGAGTGACCCCTCTGGTCAAGGACACTGAAAACACTGGAGTGACCCCTCTGGTCACCCTGCTTCTTTAACCTCCATTTTGTCTTCTCTTCATCCATCCAGCCCTAAAGAAGAATAATATTACTAAATTTCCCAATGTCCACTCGAGGGTAAGGAATTCCTCCAGTAGCACCCCTGTGGTGGTGGATGTGTCCCAGACCTGGCAAGCATCTCTTTTTACCTTCCGCTGACGGCTTTCCTGCTTCAGACTAGACTGTTTGTTTTGGTCCTAGTCTCCTTTCTGTTCAACTCCATTTCCTAATTACAGTTTAGACAAATGTTGCATGTCTGAAATCAAAGTTCAACATTCAATTTAAAATGCCCTTCATGAAAAATGGAAGACTTTTCCTGCCTTTTTGTTGTTGGTTAAACATGGGCAAATGTTTTTTAGGAGAATATACTTCTCCATTGACAAGTCTTGTATAAGGGGGCAGCCGTCCATTATTGATAGTGACAGAATGAATAGTAAAGGGCCTGTTTTTATCTTATGTCCAGAGAACTGAACTGAGGGGGGAATGTTTCTGTAGAACTCAAGCTGCTTTGCCTGACTGGCTGCCAACACAAACAGCCTCTGGGCACATCTGAAGGCCCTGGCAAGATGACTGACACATCTTTTACCACCCCCCCCCCCTTTCCTCCCTCCAAACCCAGATCTTCGCAATCAACCTTACAGGCGAGCCGACGCGGTGAGGAGGAGCGTCAGGAGACGCTTTGACGACCAGAACTTGCGGCCGGTCAACAACTCTGAAGTCGTAATTTGACGAAGGAAAAGTGCATGTGCTAGGGGAGGGGTGAGGAGGGAGAGTGATATGAAGTGTAGCAGCCTCTCACTCTGAAGGACTGAAGGAGAGATGGATGGGTTTGAAAGGTCAGTTATAGGGAACCTTAGACAAGCCAAGTGCCCTATAACTGACTTGTGATCAGTTGTTGTTTTGTCATCTGTTTGTCTGGTGATTTTTTATTTTTATTTTTTATTACTTCAAGCAATACAAATTGACCTGGCTTTAACTGTATTTTCCTTTGATATGTAAAACTGGACACAGACGTCTGTAGCAGGGATTCCTGAAAGAGATTTTTCCTGAAAGAAGTGTAGAATGTAAAGGGTCACGTTTCCCTTAGCTGTCGAAAGGTATTCCGCAACAGGATATATGGTATTTTATAGCTGGTATCTTATTACATTCCTGGTGCCGCTGCCATATTACACAATGTGCTCGAATGGCACTCTTAAGAACTAATTCGCTTTTCCATTGTTACTTAAGGGCTAATGGACTTTTTAAAGGGGAAATACACTATATATATATATATACAAAAGTATGTGGACACCCATACACTATACAAAAGTATGTGGACACCCCTTCAAAATTTGTGGATTCGGCTATTTCAGCCACACCCGTTGCTGACAGGTATATAAAATCAAGTACATAGCCATGCAATCTCCATAGACAAACATTGGCAGTAGAATGGACTTCCTGAAGAGCTCAGTGACTTTCAACGTGGCACCGTCATATGATGCCCTCTATCCAACAAGTCAGTTCTTAACATGTCTGCCCTGCTAGAGCTGCCAGGTCAACTGTAAGAGCTGTTATTGTGAAGTGGAAACGTCTAGGAGCAACAACGGCTCAGCCACGAAGTGGTGGGCCACACAAGCTCACAGAGCGGGACCGCCAAGTGCTGAAGTGCGTAAAAATCATCTGTCCTCAGTTGCAACACTCACTACCGCGTTCCAAACTGCCTCTGGAAGTAGCGTCAGCACAAAAACTGTTAGGTGAAATGGGTTTCCATGGCCGAATAGACGCACACAAGCCTAAGATCACCATGTGCAATACCAAGCATCGGCTGGAGTGGTGTAAAGCTCGATGCCATTGGACTCTGGAGCAATGGAAGCGTTCTCTGGAGTGATGAATCACGCTTTACCATCTGGCAGTCCGACAGACAAATCTGGGTTTGGCGGATGTTCGGAGAACACTACCTGCCCGAATGCCTAGTGCCAACTGTAATGTTTGGTGGAGGAGGAACCATGTTTTTCATGGTCCAGGCCCCTTAGTTCCAGAGAAGGGAAATCTTAACACTACAGCATACAATGACATTCTAGACAATGTTGTGCTTCCAACTTTGTGGCAACAGTTTGGGGAAGGCCTCTTCCTGTTTCAGCATGACAATGCCCCTGTGTACAAAGCGAGGTCCATACAGAAATAGTTTGTCGAGATCGTTGTGGAAGAACTTGACTAGCCTGCACAGAGCCCTGACCTCAACCCCATCAAACACCTTTGGGATGAATTGGAACGGTAGCCGAGTGGTTAGTGTTGGGCCCGTAACTGAAAGGTTGCCGGATCAAATCCTGCGAGCCAGGCCTAATCGCCAAGCAATTCCCAGCAGCAATTTTCCAACATCTTGTGGAAAGCCTTCCCAGAAGAGTGGAGGCTGTTATAGCAGCAAAGGGGGAACCAACTCCATATTAATGCACATGATTTTGGAATGAGATGTTCGACTAGCAGGTGTCCACATACCTTTTGTCATGTAGTGTACATGTCTTAGGTTAGTATATTATGAAGCAGTGATCCAAAACTAATATGTTCAAAGAAAGTACTTAAGCAAGAATGAGGTAGACTTATGTACACCAACATATGACCACAGAGAAATCATATCAAAGACAATATAGCTGAGAGGTGTGGCTCGCTCAAGACGAGACCAGGCTAATGTGAATTGTATACAGCTAGGCCTCCATATTGCGGTTATGACTGTATTAACATCTCATTTATCAGTGTTAACATGGTTAGTGGACCAAGCCGTGAATAGATAGAACTACATTGTCTGCTCATGTAGACCTCATGTGCCATTCACATGCAATGCTGTTTGATAGTTGGTGGCGCCCTGAAGCCACAATAGCTCTGGTCCAGGGCGTTGTTTGATCGTACGTTTGTGAGAGCAGTCAAACGACACCCTGGACCAGAGCGAGAGACACAGTTGACCCAGAGGAAAGACTTATCAGCAGATCCACTTCCGGTGAAGTGCGGCGGCGAGGAAGGCACTTTAGGCTACTTGAGGAGCTTGTCATGAAAACTGGATTCCAAGATTTTATTACTCCTTAAACTGCTATCGGCTAATGAATCTCTAGAAAACTGTCTACTCACTATTATTGTAAGTTTAATGTATAGTATTTAACCACTGAAAACTGTTTCTGTTCAATATTGCTAATGCTACCCACTTTGACGTAAGCGGCAGTCGTTTTTTGACGGTGTTTAGATAATGTTAAAAACATGTTTCTAAATGTACAGATATTTTGATAACAAAAAATAGTTGTAATGTTTTATACTTCTTAATCCCCTCGTTACCATATAAGGTTAATATTGTACATATTGTTTAATAACAACGTTTGCAACACCATGTACTATACAATTTGAATGTTATTTTAACCTATCATATCTTTTGGCCCATTTTGTATATTTAATTAAGGCGAAAACACAAATCCGGCTTCTCTTTAACCTAAAAGGATCTAGTGTGTGAAACAGAATGCCCTGGTGTCACACTTGCCTGACAGTAAAGAGGTATTAGATCAGTGTGTCACTAATGGCACTCTATTCCCTATATAGGGCACTGCTTTTGGCCAGAGCGCGATGGGAACTGGAAAAATGTAATGCTCTATATAGGGATTTGGGTGCCATTTGGGACGTAACCCATTGACGTTCAGAGAAGCTTCCTGTGGTCTTGGGACCGTAAATGTCCACATTATAGCATGTGCAACGAACCACTCATCTCTATACTTCCTGTGTGAACTCAACCACTCGTCAGCTTCACTCGTTAAGACTGGATAATACTGGCATGTTATTTTCACAAATGTTTTTTTTAGGCTATACGTGCTTTATTACGAAATAATTTTGTTTCGAGTTCTCAGTGAATATGATCAAATAAACTATTTACATCTTTATTTCAATGTTAATATTCCTCATTAGTTTAGCAGATTCTCTTGTCATCTTTGTGTGTGTGAGTACAGTAGCAATCAGCACAGAGGGTAGTAACCAAGCTCTCACTTCTGTCCGTCTCTGGTGGAAAAAGTACCCAAATATCATACTTGAGTAAAAGCAAAGATACCTTAATAGAAAATGACTCAAGTAAAAGTCATTACTGGGTGAGTCACCCAGTAAAGTACTACTTTAGTTACAGTAAAAAAGTATTTTGTTTTAAATATAATTAAGTATCAAAAGTAAAAGTATAAATAAATTCCTTATATTAAGCAAACCAGACGGCACCTTTTTTACAGAACCAGGGGCACACCAACTCTCTGACATAATTTACAAATGAAGCATGTGTGTTTAGTGAGTCCGCCCCATCACAGGCAGTAGGGATGACCAGGGATGTTCTCTTGATACAGTACGTGAATTGGAAAGTACTTTTGGGTGTCAGGGAAAATGTATGGAGTAAAAAGTACATTTTCTTCAGGAATATAGTGAAGTAAAGATACCACAAAAAATGACCTAAGTAGTACTTGAAAGTATTTTTACACCGCTGGTCTCTGGCCAGCTCTGCTTGTGTTGTTGGAGCTCAGTCTTGATTTACTCACACCAAGAAGAAGGTACTCATAACAGAGGGTCATTGCATTGATACTAAGCCCAGTGGAAGCGTTCTGAGAAGAAGGTACTCATAACAAAGGGTCATCTAAGAAAACAATGAGCGCTATTTGTAGGAAACAAAGACATCTTGTATGTTCATGTTCATCAATCCATGTAAACCGTTTTATTACATTTATAGATGAGGTCATGAGGACTTTCACAATTCCTCCAATGAAAATGGATCACATTTGAGACATTTAACAGCCGTTTTGAAATCAAATGTACAGAAACATAAAGCATGGATTCTTTAAATCAGGAACTTCATTCCAGGATGTGAACCTTTGCCAAAGAGTTCTTCAGTCTTCGTCCCAAATGCCACCCTGTTCCCTATATAGAGCACTACTTTTGACAATGGTCATAGGGTGGCATTATAATGGGCATAGGGTGGCATTTGGGACGAAGTCCTAAGAAAGTGTACTGAGAACTTCAAGGCAAAGTCACAGTAAAGAGCATGGTGTTAAGATGTGCTTTGAATCCATTTAGAAAAATAACTACAAATGACAAAGTGAAAGGATATTTCCAAAGGCAACAAAAGGCTACACTTCAACACAGTAGGACAGAGAAAATATGTACCCAGCATTCTTGTGCTAGTGTAGCGGAATCATTCAAATTATACAACACATACGGGGATTAGTTTACATACAGCCGAAGTACGGTTGCAAAATTGTGGTAAACTCTTCCAGAAATTACGGGTATTTTCCATTTGGGATTTCTTGAAAATGTACCAGAATTTTGCAGTACTAAATCCAAGCATGTCATTATGCTGAAAAGGAAGCACTGGGACTAGCGGGATGTTGGATGAAGTGGAGAAAGAGATCATGAAGAGAACCGGAGCATCAAGGAGCATCCAGCTGTTCCAGTAGAGTCCTCCTCCTCTTCTCCAGCTCTCCTTCACTCAGCTCGCTGCCTGATGTGTCCCAGCCACCCTACAGAAAGACAAAACATCAAAACCAACGTTTTCCAACAATACTTATGAGGCAACCGAATGTCACCTTTTGAAGGTATTTTCATATATCGGTTTTACTGTTTAGAAATGAAAGCACTTTTATGCATCTAGTCCCCCTTAATGTGTCATAAGTATTTGGACAAATTCACTTGAAGTGTAGAAGCCCTTTACACTCGTACCCTTATACGGGTTGAAAATGCCAGAGTTGGGTGCTAATTGGAACGTAGTTGCTGTACAGTAACATGCTATACATGATGTCAGTGCTCTGGCTCTGCGCTTCACAGTGCTGTGTGGGTTTGACTGACTGTCGTTCTGAACTTGACAAGTTGTTGCCCCCGTCCCTCCCGGTAACTGGGTAACTTGAGCACATTTTTTTGTTGTCTAAATGAGAGAAATGCTGTAAGTTAAGATGACTGTAATAAGTGATGTTGAGGATTAAAATAAATACAGATTTGATGTCATTCAACAAAGCCAAACACCCGTGAGTCCAAACGTGCACTTCACATTTCCAAATCATAAAACACATGTCATATACAGTTCAGGATCAATATGTTTGATGCACAGCTACAAGACGGCATAGCGTCATACCCTGGATTCTGAATAGAATTAACCTGTTAGTTTATTATGAAGACAATTTCCTGCAGAGCGAGATTCCTAGATGCTGGAGCGTCGGCCTTCTCGCTCGCTCCAATTGACTGGCCGAACTCGTGTTTCTAAAAAATATAGTTAATTTTTAGTTAAATTTGTAGTTAATTGTATGTCAGTCACAGCCTATACTAAACACTATAATGATTTAATACAACTAAATGGTTTTTAAATGCCGAGAGCCTAGTGTGTCGCACTTGCATATGCTTCAATATATTTCTTTGAAATAATATAAGCTAAATAATTCTTAGGCTCCCTGTCTGGCTCCTGACCTATTTACAGTTTTTATATGCTGTTTAATATGACAATTACTTTGACCTTTTCATGTTTATGTGTGTCCAGGTAGTCACAACATGGATGGGTGTTGGTTAAATGGTGATTTTAATGAATGGAGCGAATTTGGAGGCAGAGCGTGGAGCGGTTTTTAGTGGAGTGGTTGGAAAGGGCATGCAGCTCTGCAGCACACACACCTGAATGCGGGGATGCAGTTCCAAATAAAAAAAACTACAAGTGTGCGTGCCTCAGTTCCTCAACGGCACAGCTAGGAGTGCTCAAAAAGTACCTTATAGTTGAAGACTGCTCTGAGTCAAAAGTTTATTGAAATTACTTAGGAACTGTGCACACTTGTTGGATGCATTTGCAGTTTTATTTGGTTTAATATAATATATTTCTAAACAGTTCTACATTCATGTGGATGCTACCATGTTTACAGATAATTCTGAATGAATCATGAAATGCTAACCTCTCAGGTTAGCGTTTCACTTTCTCACGATTCATTCATGACCTCACACCTATCCATATCCATGGTAACATGACCTCACACCTATCCATATTCATGGTAACATGACCTCACACCTATCCATATTCATGGTAACATGACCTCACACCTATCCATATCCATGGTAACATGACCTCACACCTATCCAGATTCATGGTAACATCCACATTCATGTAGAAGTGTTCAGAAACATTTTATTCTCATTTATTTACAATAAAAGTGACTCCAAAATGACACAATCCATGATTTACCGTTCATTTCTATTGGCCACAACAAACTGCAAATGCATCCAATGAGTTTGTAGAGTCACTAGCTTGACGTAGTCATTGGTTACCTTCAGACAAGTCTTGTGAGGCTTGTTGACGTTCTAAAACAGAGAACACCCTGTGTGTGTGTGTGTGTGTGTGTGTGTGTGTGTGTGTGTGTGTGTGTGTGTGTGTGTGTGTGTGTGTGAGAGAGAGAGTCTCAGCGGCATCATAGTAGTTTGTAGCTCAAACCGTTTGGACACTGAATACCGAAGTTGTCAGAATAGGTTGTAAGTCTTGTGAGGCAACCGTCGTGTTCGTGAGAGTCTCCTCTTTCAATAGAGTGGGCAAACCATTCGGACGCTACAGACGTTTCCGTGAGACAACAGATTTTTGGGATGTTTCATGGTCTGACATGGTCTGACTCTGCCACCTTTCACCACAGATGCGGAAAGGCGATACCAGCAGATGTGGTGGCTTGAGACGCAGCCCATGCAAACACATATCTCTAGATTAAACAGACAGATTTCCGGAGGGGCCCAACCATTATAGGCCAAGGGTTAATACATAGTACATTTGTCAATACTTATGTCACCTTCAAAATGGGGGGACGGGGACTAGATATATGAAGTGCTTTAATTTCTAAATGGAAAATACCCTCAAATAAAAAGGTGACATTCTGTACTGTCACCTCAAAACATTTGATCTTAAATCCAAAATGCTGGAGTATAGAGGCACATTTAAATGTAAAGATTAAATAAATATGTGGGGGAGTGTATATAGTGAATAAGGAAAGTACAGACCTCTGCCCCTAGGTGGAGACAAAACGCTTCAATAGCAGTACAACTGTGGCCCAGGCCGGGTTCAGTGACCAGAACGGGACAACTCACCTCCTCCTTGCTACATTTCCTTTTAGGTGACTTCTGCTTGGAGTCAGAGCGACTCTTCTGCTTGGAGTCAGAGCGACTCTTCACCCGGGACTTGTCATCATCCTTCTCTTTCTCTTGGTCCTTCTCACGCTTGCTGTCCCTCTCTCTTCCTTTCTCTTTTCGTTCACCTTCAGATTCAGGAGATTGCTGAAAATGTCACAATAACCAGCACATGGTCAGCCCATAGCGCTCCACAATAACCAGCACATGGTCAGCCCATAGCGCTCCACATTCTCTCCACAATAACCAGCACATGGTCAGCCCATAGCGCTCCACAATAACCAGCACATGGTCAGCCCATAGCGCTCCACAATAACCAGCACATGGTCAGCCCATAGCGCTCCACATTCTCTCCACAATAACCAGCACATGGTCAGCCCATAGCGCTCCACAATAACCAGCACATGGTCAGCCCATAGCGCTCCACAATAACCAGCACATGGTCAGCCCATAGCGCTCCACATTCTCTCCACAATAACCAGCACATGGTCAGCCCATAGCGCTCCACATTCTCTCCACAATAACCAGCACATGGTCAGCCCATAGCGCTCCACATTCTCTCCACAATAACCAGCACATGGTCAGCCCATAGCGCTCCACATTCTCTCCACAATAACCAGCACATGGTCAGCCCATAGCGCTCCACAAAAATATAGTTCCGTCCGGAGAACCTACCGACTTGTGACGTCTCTTCTTTCCCTTCTTCTTGTGCTTCTTGGACTTCTTATAACTTCTCTCTGTTGACCAAACGGACAGGTATGTCAGAAAATGGCCACCACACAATTCTTCACATTTCTCCCATGTAATTGTGATGAGAAAAATGCATAAACGTATAAGGATTGTCAATGTGAAAAGCACTGACCAGATTCGCCGCTGGAAGACCGCTCGGACGGGGACTTGGACTGCGAGTGCTTCTTCTTCTTGGTGTGATAATCGTCTTCACCTTCAGACTCCGAGCCCTGCAGAGTGAAGTGTGTGAGTATTAGGAGGGAGGTTTGGTCCCAACATGTTCAGGTACCATGTTGATCCAGATACTGCCCCCCCCCCCCCCCATGCACTTGTGGAAATCCGAGACGACTTTATTGGTATAATGGTGAAACTTCCACCTAGCCGAGGGCAAGTTGAGCTATTACCATATTACTTACACCTGTCAAATTCTCTCAGATCTCCACAAGTATATTTGTCACTTTAAGAAAAAGAAAGTATGGTTTATGGGTTGATTTGGAATCAGGCCATGGAGGGAACAGAGGGGGAGGGGCCTCTGCGGTGACAGGGCATACTGACCGATCGTGACCGAGACCGGGAGCGGGAGCGCTTCCTGTGGTGCTTCTTGGACTTCTTGGAATGTTTCTTGGTCTTGGAGTGATGATGTTGGCACTCATGCTGTGAAGGTGAGAAACAGGTGTCGTGATGATCACACACACCTTGGATACTTTAACAGATGTTAACAGAGATCAATGAGTCTTACCTCCAACACCTGGATACTTTAACAGATGTTAACAGAGATCAATGAGTCTTACCTCCAACACCTGGATACTTTAACAGATGTTAACAGAGATCAATGAGTCTTACCTCCAACACGTGGATACTTTAACAGATGTTAACAGAGATCAATGAGTCTTACCTCCAACACCTGGATACTTTAACAGATGTTAACAGAGATCAATGAGTCTTACCTCCAACACCTGGATACTTTAACAGATGTTAACAGAGATCAATGAGTCTTACCTCCAAGACGTGCATGAAGTCTTTGAATATCCTTTTCCTCTCGGACTCCAGAGTCACGTCTTCGAACGCAGATTCTCTCAGGAACCTTTCTCTGACCTACGACGACCAAAGAGACCATAGGAAGTCAGAAAATTAATGGTTTGCTTCAGACTATTTGCATGATTATCAAATGATGTGCCAGACAGCAGCCCCTTGATGACACCAATACGTGTGTGTGTTTAAGGCAGGGGTGTTAAACTCATTCCATGGAGGGCTTAGTGTCTGCAGGTTTTTTGGTTTTTCCTTTCAATTAAGACCTAGACAACCAGGTGAGAGGAGTTCTATACTAATTAGTGACCTTCATTAATCAATCAAGTGAAAGGGAGGAGCAACAACCCGCAGCCACTCATGCCCTCTGTGGAATGAGTTTGACACCTGTGGTTTAAGGTAACGGTAATCTCATCACATACTCCCTCCCAGGTAGCCTCTGGTTCCAGGGCCGGGGTGGCCTGCTTCAACATGCTCTTAAAGGTAGCCTCTTTCCTCTTCATCTTCCTAGCCTCCTCCTTCTCTCGCTCCCTCTCCCGAGCCTCCGCCTTCTCCAGCAACTACAGGGGTAGAGGAGGAGAGAGGGAGGGCACAGTGGTTATTAAGAGGCACAGCGGGGTCACTGATTGGTCAGTGAAATGATGCGTGTCCCAAATGGCAGCCTATTTAATGCATTACTCTTTGACCAGGGCTCACAGGGCTCTGGTCAAAGTGTAGTGCACTATATAGGGAGCCATTTGGGACACAAGCCGGGTGTAAATGGCAGAGCTCTTACACTGTTGAAGGCCAGCTTGATGTTGCCTGCATCCAGCGTCATGGCTCTCTTGTCTGAGCTGATCACAGAGCCAAAGTCTTCAAAGCTAGTGTTGACCTCCACCAAGAAGTTTTTGTCCTGTGAAGTGACGAAAAGAAAGTTAATTAAACATGAATCCAAAAGTGGTTACTAGACAATATCTACACTGTAAAGCAAATTGCAACCTACTCTTGGTACTGAAACGTAGGGCACTAAATAGGGAGTCATGAGTCTGGATCACTATGTGGCAGTAAACACAGGAGGAAGTAACATATCTCACCTTCAGGATCACTATGTGGCAGTAAACACAGGAGGAAGTAACATATCTCACCTTCAGGATATCCTTAATGATCCTCTTCTCGTCATGGTAACGAGCCTTCAGGTCTTCCACGTAGAACTTGAACATATCGAGGGGAGTGGAGCCTGCAGAGTAGACACCATAAACTAACATGCACATGTTATTCAAGATGTGCTCCGACAACACATGGTTATGACAACACTAAAGACTTTTAAAAAATGCTTTGCCTATGAACCAGAGCAGTAGAAGGATGATTTGACATTAAATGCAGTGGCTTAGAACGTGTGAGTGACATCAGTATGTATGGCAGGTAGCCTAGCGGTTAGAGCGTTGGGCCAGTAACCGAAAGGTTGCTGGTTCGAATACCAGAGCTGACAAGGAGAAAAACTGCCGATGTGTCCTTGAGCAAGGCACTTGACCCTAATTTTCTCCAGGGGCTGACCCTGTAGGGAGGCCGTCATTATAAATAAGAATTTGTTCTTAACTGACTTGCCTAGTTAAATCAAATTAAAATATAAATAAATGTGTGTGCAAGTGCATGTGTGCATGTGTGTGGGCATGCAGAGAGCGTGGCCGTACCTGGCTGGCCCAGCATGTTGGCGAAGCGGATGTCGGAGCTGACGGTGGGATACATCTCCATCCAGGCAGACATGGAGTGGAGCTGACCGTGGTCATGGAGCTCGTCCAGGAATTTCTGGGGACAGCAACAAGGCTTAGCTCAGCAAATCAACTGAAATGACCAATGTCACTCGTAGCCAAGGATTTACACACAAACATTCTCTCTCGGACCATTTTGTTGTGCTGAAAATGTGAAGCTGCAACCGCCTTGCATTCAATAGGAGGTGAACAGCGGCTGGTGCTGAAAATATAGCTAACTTGTTATGCAAGTGTTGCATAGCAACAGACGGGGAAAACAGACACCAGTCGAGTAATTCATTTAAAACAATCATCTTCATTTCAATTTGACTTTACAAACAACAAGCGGGTCTTTTTCTTCCGAGCCTAGTCCTATATAAAATAACTTAACTGGCTGAGGTACGCTATAAGGCTTAAAAGCTGCTGTTTCTTTTTTAAATTTATCAGGCCTATTTACAATTGCAACTGGCCAAAAATGTAGCATCCTCTATAAAATAATAATGTAAAGTAAAAAAGGCGTGTCTCGGGATAGCCTGCTCCTTTAACTACTAACAGACAATACTCTCAGCTTGAGACCTAAATATCCCTGGATAAGCATTCACGATAATGTTACTATTTACTAAATACAGTCATCTAACGTTAGGGCACCAAGTGACTCACTCAATGGGAAAAGTTGCATTTCCCCTCGGACACGATCTTTTGGATGTCGCTTAAGATGTGTGTGATTTTGATGCGCAGGCGGTCCTCGATTGACTTTATGTGAAAGCCAGTTGCTGTTGTGAGTCTATATTGAGTTCATAAAGGAAAATGAGGACTTGCAGGTGTAAGTCGATCCAAACATTGTTAGCTCATGAAATGCTAGTGTCTTTATTGTGCTGTATTCCTCTCAGCATGCCTCCCAAAACACACACAAGGACTCGGCGCTCCTCAGCGCATCCCTGAGATGGCTGGATGTCTGGAATTCAATCAGCTCTGTTTGAATTTCAGCCTCATCCAGCGAGGGTATAGTTTTCTTAGGAGAATTCTCCTGCTGGGCGGACTGTTAGAGGAACACGTACAAACACAACGATATCCTTGGGCTGTAGTCTTCAAATCCGGTGGAGAAGGTGTCCCTCAGCTGCTTGATGAAATCTTCCATCACCTCTGTGACAATGCTGCGGCCCGGTCCCTCTGCCTGTCGTCTCTTCAGTGTGCTGAAGTGCAGTAGCCTTCCAGATGACAGGTCCAAATCAAACAACTCAAGGTTCCTAGTAAAGGCCTCAGTTTTCCACCATGTCCACGACTGTTCTCTCTCTTCCTAACTGCACATTTAACCCGTTTAAGTAACAGAATATGTCAGCCAAAAACGTGCGTAGCTTGCAGTAAAACGCTTCAATGTTTCTGCGTCGGACCTCTGTCTGGGGCGGGAAGGCCACTGAAAGTTCCATGTTTAGATTGATAATGAATTATTTGCAAACAGCAACATCTTCATTGCATTGGGAACAGATGGTGAGATGAACACATCTCTCCGTCCATTCCTCCCTGAAACTTCACTTTTCATTATTCATCTTTCTGTTGATACGTTGTGAGAGCAACATTTTGTCTTGATAAAGCTAATTGTTCTGAACGAATGCTACATTAGGCTACGTTAGGCTACGTAGACCTTTTTTCCCCACCAACCAACGCACAGAGAGACAAAATAATATTTAAAGAGACATGGTGATTTTATGAGCGTAATCAGATCAAATGTATTATATACTAATCAGATGTGTTAAATGTTGTTCAAGTTGTAGCATGTAGGCCAATTAATTGTGCTAATATTATACAGTAATTATGTTCTGAAAGAATTTGGTCTACACAATGTTTCCAATGCTAGACGGCGGGGTAGAGGAGGAGGCCCGTCTTTCTCACCTGGAAGGACTCTCTGTTCTTGCGCTGTCTCCTCCTCTCCCTCAGCAGAGTCTTCTGCTTCTCTTCCTCCTCCTCCTTCTCCAGCGCTCGGATGTGCTCCTCGAAACAGATCAGAGCGTCCTCCTTGTCCATGTCTGAGCCGAGCATGGTGATTGAAGTGAGTGAGAGAGAGAGAGAGAGAGAGAGAGAGAGAACAGCGACAGAGAAAGACAGAAGAGCGAGACGGAGAGAAAGAGAGAGAGTTAACAGAGCTCTCTTTTACCCACACAGCTGCACCGGTGCGAACCACAGCACCTGACTGAACAGGGCAGTCAGTCAACGACTTCAGATATTCAAACTATTATTTTCTTAACGACGCACGTGTAACGGCTCTACTACTCTAGTTATATGGACGCAGCGCTCGGAGTAAGGATGTGTCTCAAATGGCACTCGATTCCTTGCATAGTGCACTACTTTTGACCAGAGCCCTATAGAGCGTAGCTCAGACGTAGCGCCCTATGTAGGGAATAGGGTGCCATTTGGGACGCAGACCAGTATGAATGACAGTGTGCTACGTACTCTGGAGCTCCTCGTCCTCTGCGAAGGTGGGGTTGTCCAGTAGGTACTGCTGGGCCTCGGACCAGGTGGTGCGGTAGGTCACGTTGGCCATGTTGTCCAGGATGTTCTTCAAGGCCTCCCAGTTCCTCTTCCTCAGCTGCTTGGCTTGCTCCTGTACCACACACCCACACACACATGACAAGGATGGAACAGACGTCCACACACTGACACAATGGTAGGGTTGTAAAATTATTGCTCTGCATAATATCCTTATAGTATTACTGTGTTCTTCAGACAGCAAAGGATCAAATCAATTATTTTACTGAAACAAATTCACTTTTCAAAAGGTCCTGTAGTGCACTATACTATATAGGGAATAGGGAGCCATTTGGGAGTAACTGGGACCTTCTCCTTCTTGGCCAGGTAGAAGAGAACATCTTCATAGATCTCCAGTCTGTCCCTCTCTGGGACGGTGCTCCACACGTCCAGCTCTGCAAACATCTGCTCTGCTTTCCTGGTTCACACACACACACACACACACACACACACACACACACACACACACACACACACACACACACAGAAACAACCACGGTCATGAAAAAAGATGACAAACAGAACTTCCCCAAAATTCCCAGAAATCCCATTTGTAAATTCACGGAATCAGGAGGGAATAAGTTGAAAATCGGGAATCCAAATGCAATGGCTACTCCACACGGGGGCAGCATTACACCAGCTATAATAATCACTTCTCCAGATCTCACCCGGATCAAAGCACTGCTACGATTGTGACAAGAAAGACAATTTCACTTTAAACTTTTACATGAGAAGAAACGTGTTTAAAAAACTTATTGACGTAGGTAAACCAAATCAGGTTCATGATCTCCATACTAGCAGTGAGGCCAGCCCAGCACACACACGACATGGATCCGCCACGACAACAGTGGCCTCCAAACTGGCTGGTTGTCAAGATCACCAGTCGATCACTTTCCCTTGAGCCATGTCAGTGACTTTTACAGTTCAGAGAGACAGACACAGAGACAGCGAGAGAGAGAGAGAGAGAGAGAGAGAGAGAGAGAGAGAGAGATACTGCATGGTAATGAATGTGGTGGATTCACATGGGAAGTCAAAACGCTAAAATCTATCCGATAAAGCATTGTTTCATTTTAGGGTTGGGAAGTTCAATCTGCCTGTGATTTATTCTGGATGTGTACAATTTGTGTATAATCATCCGCAGATAACACATCTGATACGGCTAGATATGGGCCATGGACTGACCACAAACACTACACCACAGAGGTCAGCGGTGCTCCGGTCACACATTAGCCAGTAACTCGCTCGGATTGAGTCTGTGTGGCTTCATTGATTATCAATGAAGTAGTTTCACACATTGGCAACTCCAGGAACCCCATATCAATGACAGAAACTAAGGAATATAAAGGCTGAGGCTTAAATAGCACCCTATACTTACTGGCCCTGGTCAAAAGTAGTGCACCATATTATAAGGAATAGGGTTCCATTTGGGACACACCTTGAATTCGCCAAGAAAGGCACTTACTTGTATCTGGTGGTAGATGTCATTTTGTCGTGATTTTCCAGAAATCTCTGATACGTTTCCTTGGACTCCTTGTACTTGAGCCGGGCCTCCTCCTTTTCTTCTTTCTCTGTCTGCACCTTGTAAGCGTTGAAGGCCTGCTTTTTCTCACTTAGTTTGGGCAGGGCACTTCAACGGGAAGGGAATTGTTTTTTTTTTTTTTACATCAAACAGCTGGTTAGAAAAGTAATTTAATATTCATGTACGACATTAGCATAATCAGAAACCCAAGATGATGAGTAGGTACCTGTAGCGTGGGTCATTGATGATCATTTTCATGGCTTGTTCCCAAGATGCATTGGATGAAACGCCCTGAAATTTGAAAAGAGGATATTGAGCGTTTAGTGTTGACACTAAAATCAACACAGCTGTATAATCTGCATTACAGCTCTTATGTAGCAAAGCTGTGTATCAGGGCAGCTTACATTTCCATCAACAGCAAACAATACATTGTGCTGGGAGTAGCCTATGTATTGAATGTATTCACTCATGTACCAGATCTGGGTACAAATATCTCAATTTCACATATATTCAAAGGTAGTATTCAAATATATTTTATATGAAAAGTCTTTCAATGTAGGCATTTCACTGTACTTGTGCATGTGACAAAACTTGAAACTAGTTAAATATATATTTGGAAATATACTTAGTATGACAGTATTTTTTAAATACTTATTTCAAATACCTGGGTTAAATGTATGTGTGTGTACTTGAGTCAGTGTATTTGAAATACAATTTAGCAGAATATTAGTTTTTTTCAAATAAAAGTAATTTTCTTTGGACTGTGTATTTTAAAATACTTAAATACACTAAAAGTTTTTTTGAATACCAGATACTCAAATACACATATATTTGAACCCAGTTTTGCCATTTATGGGAAAATGAATGAAAAAAGGAACAAGGAGTGGTGTTAAGATTCTCTGGCTTGTTCCAGACAAGGAGATACATTTTCTTAAAGCTGCAAATAAAGCTGCGAGTCGACCAAATTCGCATAGAAATCTGAGTTATAGATCTATCATTCTCATTGAAAGCCAGTCTAAGAAGCGGTAGGTCTGTTCTGTGTGTTACTTCTATGATTCCAGCTCTTAAGTTTTTTTTTTTTTTTAGTCTTTCACTTTTGTACACCAGCTTCAAAACAGCTGAACAATATAACAATATTTTTGGTTATGGAAAACATATTTCACAGTGGTTTAGATGGTACAATGATTCTGTACGCCATACTTGCTTGTTTTGTCACATAAACTGAAATTAGGCGAACTATATGAATTTTAGCAAACAGGAAATGACATAGCGATTTCTGCATAGTGCATCTTTAATAACTAATAGATGCAGGGTTAAGAGGGGTTGAGTACCAATAATTTTAAATAAATGCCAGAGAGACAGCTTACGTAAGTGGCCTTTTTGCCTGCCTTTCTCCAGTAGAGCAACTCATTCACCCATTATGAAGAAATGATTTCTGGGTATGCATTTGCCTTGTCACAGTGTGTCCCAAACGGCAGCCTATTCTCTATAACCTGCACTTGTCTAATGTAGTGCACTATACAGGGAATAGGCTGCTATCTGAGACACAACCAGAGTTATTCTAACCCAGTGGAGCATGTCACTCTCCGCTGTCTTAATCCGGACCCGTGGCTTCATCCAATAACGTTAATCATAAAGACAGAGCCATTAAGATCTTGCAGGGAAACGGTGAGAGCAATCTCAGGAGAGCTTTGTGCGCCAAATTAAAAATATCTAAATATAGCCGTGCTGAGCCTCCTCAGTGGAAAACAACACATCCAGAGCCACAGCAACAGGAGGCGCGGCCAGGATTAGCAATCATGCTAAGACCTGAGAGTGCTCACAATGAGCGAGATGGATTAAGTGTGGAGTCCAGGAGGGCGATATTGTAAACAATCTTTAGGTGGGAGGACACTCCAGCTGTAATACAGTTGAGTCATTACCGAGCTGCCAGCATCTTATTATCAAACTGGATGAAAGTGCTTCTCAGACAAAAAGTGTGTGGTTGAGATTTTGGTGGCTAGCTAGGAGAGCTGCAACCAACTCAGTGGCCGTGTGGTCAGTGTCCCCGCCCTGAGATTGGAAGGTTGGTAGTTCAATGCCTGGCCGAGTCAGACCAAAGACTGTTAAAACGGGACCTGATGCATCTCAGCTTCACACTCAGCATCAAGGAGATTGGGGGTAAGGCCCTGTGATAGACTAGTGTCCTGTCCAGGTGTGTGCTGGTACAGCAAGCTGCCTCACACTACAGAAACAGGAGATAGGCTCTTGCACTGTGAGCCAATCCGGCTCGCACAAGCTGCAGGGGCTTCGTTGAAACAGTCGGTGACTGTGCTTTGCCTTTATGAGCGAGATGTAATGTTCAGATTGTAATTTCCAACAACAATGAGTCCAGAGTAATGAAATCCTCACCTTCTCCTTCAGGAGCTCTTTAAAGGCCTGCTTGGCCTCCTCTTTCGTGTTCCACTTGTACGTTTTCTTCACCAGCTCTGACCTCTCGTCCTTTGAAGCGTCATTACTAAAGGAACGAGAGAAAGGAAGAAAAATATATTAATACTGTCCTCTGAGAAAACGGCACCAAGGTGTGTGCTCTTTTTTTTTACAGACACATTTTTCTGTGTATTTTGACGTTTTATCGTCAGATATAGATTAGAATATGTGCTGGGGAGATTGGTAAAAGGGAAACTTTTGAACCACACATAGCGTCAGTGCCAGGGGCTGGTCGGACCACATACTGTATGTGGTCCATGGGTGGCACACTACCACTAGACCAGCCCCTGGCACTGACGCTGTGTGTTCTGATAATGTAGGTTGCCCCACTGACAGGAGAAGCTGAGGTTTACCATAGGTTTGTACATTAGTTAACTGAGAGCCGGTCTCTATACTCTCTGTAGTACCTGGCTGAGGTCTCCATGCTGACCACGTCTTCTGTGGAGCTGACAGGCGTATCAGCGATGACCTCAGCTACATGCATGGGCACCTGGGACATCGGTTCCTCCGAAACGGTTGTAGCCGGCATCATGACCGGCATTTCCATCATCATGGTCGCCATGACAGCAGCACTGTCGTGCTGAAGGGTGGGGGCGATTACGGTGCTAGGAACGCCTACCTTCGATGTCCTGAAATCAGTTCGGTTAGTAGTGACAGTGCATTCCCCATGATGCTCTTTGTAATAACAGTGTAACAATAATTAGGCCCTTCCAAGATTACAAGAGATGTCTTTGATCATTTGATTAAGTTAATGTGTTCATTCATCTACAAATATATATTTTCCTTTAGGTGATACAAAGTAAATGGCTTTGTCTATAAAGTCTGTAGAGCAGGGTTGGGCGGTATCCAGATGTTCATACTGTTCCTGTACCGTTATTACAGGCAGTGCACACAAGGGGCGCTTGATTTTGCAAAGCTAGCCACTTAACTAGCAAGTTAGCAAACCAAACGCATAGCTGGAGCCCTGAGCTGGAGATCATTTATTTGGCACATCTTTGATGGTTAACTTATAAACTGTGGGGCGGGCGGACGGAGGGGTCGAGTCGCGGGAAGGACGCAATATCTGGACTGTAGTTACACACGTTGGTTATGATTTAGTGCTTGGACTAGGCTATACGTAATTCTTATTTAAATAGTTACAAAAAGCCACAAACAATATAATTAAATCCCTGTTAAGAATAAAGCACTAGTTAGGTACTCCTTAGTAAGTCAGAGTGTACAGAACAGCGGACCAGAGCATAGCTCCCAGCCTACCTCAATGAAAATGCCATCGGAGGAGACGATGACCCACCTAGAATGGTGGAGATTAAATGAGGGTGGCTTTCCAGTCAAATACATATGCATCTGTGCAACAAGCACTTCCCAGACTTTAGGTAGGCCGAAGACCCTAACAAAACAACTAGATACCGTGTAATAGGCTTGTTCTTTCAGCCTGAGTCAAGGTTTATAAAGAATATTATATCTGATTGTTGTTCGTTTTGATATTAATAAACAATTTGTTAGTAAGCTACTGAAAATTGTTTGCGAGACGACTGACACTGACTCATGATTCATTTATTTTGTATTCCCGCTTATTGAAAGTGCTGTGTGTAAGTTGTTAGTGCTGTGTGTGAGTTGTTAGTGCTGTGTGTAAGTTGTTAGTGCTGTGTGTGAGTTGTTAGTGCTGTGTGTGAGTTGTTAGTGCTGTGTGTGAGTTGTTAGTGCTGTGTGTGAGTTGTTAGTGCTGTGTGTGAGTTGTTAGTGCTGTGTGTGAGTTGTTAGTGCTGTGTGTGAGTTGTTAGTGCTGTGTGTGAGTTGTTAGTGCTGTGTGTGAGTTGTTAGTGCTGTGTGTGAGTTGTTAGTGCTGTGTGTGAGTTGTTAGTGCTGTGTGTGAGTTGTTAGTGCTGTGTGTGAGTTGTTAGTGCTGTGTGTAAGTTGTTAGTGCTGTGTGTAAGTTCAGACACAGTTACCCCACCAGGGGTCTTTTCACAGTCCCCAATCCAGGACAAACACAATAAAACATACAGTATTATATAGTTCCATGATTGCATGGAACTCCCTTCCATCTCAGATTGCTCAAGTGAACAGCAAACCTGGTTTAAAAAAAACACAAAGCAACACCTCCCCTATTTGACCCAGATATTGTGTGTATGTATTGACATGTGACGTTTTACATTGATATAGTACCGACCTTGAGCTGTTCTTGTCTATTAACGTTCTGTTTTATGTCATGTATTATGTCGTGTTTTATGTCATGTTTTATGTCATGTTTTATGTCGTGTATTATGTCGTGTATTATGTTGTGTATTATGTCGTGTTTTATGTCGTGTTTATGTCGTGTTTTATGTCGTGTATTATGTCGTGTATTATGTCGTGTATTATGTTGTGTATTATGTCGTGTTTTATGTCGTGTATTATGTCGTGTATTATGTTGTGTTTTATGTCGTGTGTGTGTGTGTTCCCCAGGGAGTTAAATGGTGATCCTAATAAATACCTCAGTAATACTCACTACAACCCTTGACAGTATGGCTAGTAGGCCTATGTTGTTTGGTTTCCAATGGCACAATTTATTCTGCCTAAACTTTGGTCAAGTAAAGCAGAAAAACGTAATTTCTTGCAATTGTTTGTTACCGTTCTCAATTTTACTGTAAGGGACATTTTAGTGTAAGTGTTCTTCTAACTAATATCTGTTCTATTCATGTGCTGTTCTGTTCATGCAAGTGACTGATCGGACGAATCCTCACTTATCAGTATCTGCAATTTGTCAGGACAAACAGGTCTCAGATATGAATCAGTATTGGTCGGTCACTAGAATGAAACAAACCGGTAATGATTAATTAACTATGTTAAATCATGCTAATATAAGTTGTGTGTGTATAGCCGTATATAAAGAGAACTGCTGGGACCGCCCCAGGAGAGCTCCTGACAGACATGTGTACGACGGTGCATTGAGCTGGTTGGAAAACTCTACAGCACGCTGACAATAAACAGTGATTCATTTTACATCGACATCGAGTGTCCCATTAATATAGTATGTTTTTATTTTAGTCAACTTCCTGACGTAGAACTCCGTCAGGCCTATAGGTTAATTCGATGGTTGATCAATAGTCATTGGGAAATTAAGATTTTAAAACAATAAGCCAAGACAACGAAGTGTCCGCTGCAAAAGGAGGGGGAAAAACACATTGACATTTTACGCTGCTTTGGTGCTCTCCATTTTCTACCATCTACAATGTTTTCTTGCATTATGTTAATAGTCTACCTACCACATATTTATTGAACATTAAGGCTATGGCAAATCGGGAATAGGCCATTTGGCATGTC
Source organism: Thymallus thymallus (assembly GCA_023634145.1). Classification (NCBI taxonomy): domain Eukaryota; kingdom Metazoa; phylum Chordata; class Actinopteri; order Salmoniformes; family Salmonidae; genus Thymallus; species Thymallus thymallus. The sequence continues at coordinate 1,554,357 of CM042407.1, read as the reverse complement.
GCGCTGTTGTGTGCTGCCCGAATCCGTTAAAAAATTCAAAGGTTAAACCATAGTTTGTGACATCACAACATTCGTCACCCTCGACGATGTCTGTCAATCATCATCCTACTGTGGAGTGGTTGTAATAATAATGCTCTTACCCATTCTCCTCGGCTTTAATCATGGCTAAAAGAAAGGAGACACACCTGTTAACAACGCCTCGCATGAAACATTCTAAGAATTAATAGTTCAGAGATGAATTCATGCAAAGTGATGAGATTGATCCATGAGTAGCAGTAGCTGTTTTGGTCTGAGGAAGCCCCCTGCTATTTACACTGGTCTAAAGGATGAGGAAATGCAACCCCTGGTCAGTCCTTCACAGTAGATTTTAAAAGGATCATTAATGTACAGGCTCACCTTCCAGATCTTCAAGCTCTTTGGGTTTGGTCCACCGGGACTCCTTAGTCTGGGAGTTGTAATAGTAAGCCTTGCCGTTGTCTGATTTATACTCCTTCCATAGGCATTTAGACAGCATTTGCTGCAAAGCACAAAGCAAAAATAGCATGTCTCTACCGGACCTGGGTTCAAGTACTCAAGTATTTCAATTACATTTCAAAACAAGTATTCAGGTATTTCAATTACTTTTCAAAACAAGTATTCAGATATTCAGGTATTTTAAAAAATTATTTGAAAAGTCTTTCAAAAACATGCTAAAAAAATTAAATAAATAATAACAAATAAACATGTATTTGATCCCAGGTATGGTCAAGACATGCACCACAAATTGTGGCGGTGGCTAGAGCCTGGGAATGGCCTCTACTGTTAATAGCACACTACTATGAAGGGAAGTAAGGAATTATAAAGGGAACAGGATGGACCCATAGTGTGTGTGTGGGGTGGGGGGTTCAGTTTGTAAGGCCTTACTTCTGCAGGAGATTTCAGGTCGTCAGGCTTCTCCCAAGAAGACTGCTTGGTCTCTGTGTTGTAGTAGTAGATCTTCCCATCCAGAGACTTGTGTTCTGTCCAGACGGACTTCTGAGAATGACAACACTTTGTCTTCACCACTCGACAACACTCTTGCAATAAACGGCTCTGTGATACAAATTCTACATTTGCAAGGAAAGTATTATATTTCAAACCATTAATCAAGCAGATTTTCATCCCATCTAAGGCTATAACAAATTTAAATTAAGGCTATATCTTTGTAGATCTGCGGTTAGGAAGAGTAAAGGCTTCCACTTAACCTTCGGTTGGTCGTCCTGTGGCGTGCCATTTGTGGTACCCTGTTGAACATTACATATAGAAGGGTCGGTCATTTAGATAATGCTAGAAATCATTACATCAAATTAAATTAACTTATCCACAGAAATGAGGCTGTACTTACAACTGTTCCAGGCACAGCAGTGACTACGTAAAAAAAAAAAAAGTTAGTTAGAATTCATAAAATCACTGAGGAACAAAATGTAAGCCTTTTCTAAATGTAAAGAATAGTTTGATTCAAGCCTTACCAGGTGTGTCCACTCCAGGCTGTGGAAGATAGATTTTTATTAGTTAACAAAATGATTATGACCTTAATTCTCTTAATTAACACAACGCAAGCTTGTACCCTGGAGCGTCTAACAAGAAGACAAACATCTCTGTGGTCTTGATACATCCAAGTTGTCAGGTGGAAGGTTTATTTGACAGCTTGCAGCTCTCAGTGCATGGAGTTAAACAGCTGGCTGCTGTCGAAAGCAAAACACTGACTGGAATATAGCGTCCATAAACCTCTCAACCATTTACTGGAGGGGAAACCTGGAGGGCAAGGACGTGATGCTTTAAGTGGCTTTTTCTTTGACTTTTCTCCAATTTAAAATGATCTTGTCCCCGAAGCACTTTGAATGTCTACTAAGACACAAATTGTATTCATTTGAGCTACTCAACTCTGCTATAGATAGCATTTATCTAAAGCAAACAGCGCCTTCAGAAAGTATTCAACCACATTCCACATTTTGTGTTACAACCTGAATTTAAAAACGGAGATCATGTTACTAATCTACATCAATGTCAAAGTGGATTTTTGTTTTTAGAATTTCTTACAAATTAATAAAAAATGAAAAGCTGGGACCTCCCAAGTGGTGCAGTGGTGGTGCAGTGCTAGCTGCATGAATACAGATCCTGGTTTGATCCCAGGCTGTGTGTAGATTATTGCAAAATGCTATGAACTTTGATTCACTACAGAAGAAGTGATTAGATCTTAGTGGTCGCGGTTACCAGCTGCAGTTGTGAACGCCCACTAAGAAGAACACAGACAATCCCTCTACAGACGATCCAACCAGAAAGATTCTCCAAAAGGACCAGTCTTCCGTCTTCGACCCATCTATCGAAGCCAAGCTCAAACCGTAAATATATAATTGCACTTCATTTATCCGAATGGGCGGATGTGAAAGTGCATATGATATTGATGCTAGCATAGCTTCATCCAGGTCGCATAGACTACCTTCCTTTGTCCTTCAATCTTCCAAAACTCCACCCCTCCCTTCCTTTGTGTAACCAGCCGTCATATCTTGGTAGCCCACTAGGGTCTCCATGATAAGATGAGTAATCGATGTATGATCTATTGTATGTATATACTGTATATGTAATTATGTGTGATTCTTTAGCTAGTAAATAAATCATTAAGACAATTTGTATTGCTGATTCAACGTGATTCGCCAGGGTTCGTGCAGATTTAGATCTTACAATCTTAGAATGAGTGACTGATAATGAGATAACGATTAATATTTCACTGCTATTGACATTAAAGATCTTCAGATCTTTAAGAGAGCGGATTAGGGAGATAACTGCTCTATATAAGTTAATGATTCCGTGGTGCCCCAGGTTATTAATGAGTTAATTGTTGCATGGTTTAATTAAATCAAGTCATCAATAATCTATTTGATAAAATAGAATGTCTCATTTTATCAATGCCAACGTTACGACAATGTCTATCCTATATCTGAGATATAAGAAAGAGTTTTTACATGTATTTAACCCCGTGTTTATTTTTATCAAACAGTCTCCATATATACTTCAATACATTTTTTCAACTGGTACCGGGGAACCTTCAGACCAGTCTTGCGAGGCCTGTGGGCGTCCAAGAGCAAAACAGAGGTGTCATATTAATGTGTAGCCTAAACTGTTCGGACGTTACAGAAAGAAGTTTGCAGATTGGCTGTTCCGACTTCAGACGAGTCCAATGATGCTTGTTTGGCTCGTAGAGCAAAACCAAGAACACCATTATGTTCGTGAGAGTCATCTTTCAATAGAGTGGTCACAATAGTTTTGTAGGCCAAACCGTTTGGATTCTACAGATGATTTTGAGAAGACCGATTTTCGGGATGTCTCATGGTCTGACAAACACCGCTCTAGCTCTGTCACCTTTCACCGCAGATGTGGAAGTGTTACATAGGCTGATGCGGTGGATTGAGGCATATCCAATGCAAAACCAGATATCTCTAGATTAAACTGACAGGTTTTGAATGGGGATGTTTATATTATTATATTATGCTAATTAGATGTTCCGCGGAGGAGCGGACAGGACCTTGGGGGGTTAAAGAGCATGATTATTACACAGGTGCACCTTGTGCTGGGGACAATAAAAGGCCACTCTAAAATGTGCAGTTTTGTCACACACCACCACAGATGTCTCATGTTTTGAGGGTGTGTGCAACTGGCATGCTGACTACAGGAATGTCCACCAAAGCTGTAGCCAGAAAAGTTCTCTACCATAAGTCACCTCAAACATCGTTTTAGAGAATATGGCAGTTTGTCCAACCGGCCTCAAAACCGCCGACCACGTGTAACCACACCAGCCCAGGACCTCCACATCCGGCTTCTTCATCTGCGGGATTGTCTGAGACCAGCCACCCGGACAGCAGATGAAACTGAGGAATATTTTTTATCTGTAATAAAGCCCTTTTGTGGGGAAAAAGCATGGCTGAGCCTGGCTCCCAAGTGGGTGGGCCTATGCCCTCCCAGGCTCCGCTAGCACGTTGTGGAACACACCTTCCACATCATTCATTCATTTCCATTGAACGCATAGCTGATTATCCCTGACTTACACCATGACATTGTTGAATACTTGTTTCTGATTGATTTGAAGGGCATTCTAGAGCGTACATTATTTCCCTACATAATCAACATTTTCGGTTTCTATATATCAATATAGGTCGGAAGTTTAAATACACCTTAGCCAAATGTTTTTCACATTTCCTGACATTTAATCCTAGTAAAAATTCCCTGTCTTAGGTCAGTTAGGATCATCACTTTATTTTAAGAATGTGTATTGTCAGAATAATAGTAGAGAGAATTATTTATTTCAGCTTTTATTTCTTTCATCACATTCCCAGTGGGTCAGAAGTTTACATACACTCAATTAGTATTTGGTAGCATTGCCTTTAAATTGTTTAACTTGGGTCAAACGTTTCAGGTAGCCTTCCACAAGCTTCCCACAATAAATTGGGTGAATTTTGGCCCATTCCTCCTGACAGAACTGGTGTAACTGAGTCAGGTTTGTAGGCCTCCTTGCTCACACACGATTTTTCAGTTCTGCCCACAAATGTTCTATAGGATTGAGGTCAGGGCTTTGTGATGGCCACTCCAATACCTTGACTTTGTTGTCCTTATGCCATAACTTTGGAAGTATGCTTGGGGTCATTGTCCATTTGGAAGACCTATTTGCAACCAAGCTTTAACTTCCTGACTGATGTCTTGAGATGTTGCTTAAATATATCCACATAATTTTCCTTCCTCATGATGTCATCTATTTTGTGAAGTGCACCAGTCCCTCCTGCAGCAAAGCACCCCCAAAACATGATGCTGCCACCCCCGTGCTTCACGGTTGGGATGGTGTTCTTCGGCTTGCAAGCATCCCCCTTTTTCCTCCAAACATAACGATGGTCATTATGGCCAAACAGCTGTGAAACTTCCGATTTCAACTGTATGTATATATATTCTTTTTTTTTTTTTTACATGAAATGCACTGTGGGTTGAATGCTGTAACATAGAATAAAACTATTAATAAAAGTCCCATGATGGTAATGTCTGCCCATTACTGCTTAATAATGTATTCACATTAATTTACTTAATTAAAATATTTCAGTTGTATATATTACATATGTTTTATTTGAAGTCATCTCTATGGAGCTGCTGCCTATGTGGCCTGACGAAATCACTCTTTTAGTAGTTAAATGTAAAGGCATACATTTATGTTTGCTGAACGCAACCTATCAATCACTTAGATCAGAGTTTCCCAAACTCTGTCTTATCCGAATGACTTATAACTAAATGGGGCCCCATGATCAGATTCTCAACTAAATGGGGCCCCATGATCAGATTCTCAACTAAATGGGGCCCCATGATCAGATTCTCAACTAAATGGGGCCCCATGATCAGATTCTCAACTAAATGGGGCCCCATGATCAGATTCTCAACTAAATGGGGCCCCATGATCAGATTCTCCCCGACTGTCTAGTTTATATTGTGGTGAATGTTAGTTCTAAAAGATGATCTTATTTAAAGATGCAATATGTAACTTTTTGGGGCCCGAATTATAAATCTGTAATTTTTGTATTTTTTTTTAACCTTTATTTAACCAGGCTAGTCAGTTAAGAACAAATTATTATTTACAATGACGGCCTACCTACAGGGTCAGCCTCTGGAGCAAATTAGGGTTAAGTGCCTTGCTCAAGGACACAGACTGTTTTTTTTCACCTTGTCGGCTCGGGTATTCGAACCAGCAACCTTTTGGTTACTGGCCCAACGCTCTAACCGCTAGGCTAGCTGCCACCCTACATTTAAATTAAATAAAAATATAAATGCATAATTATCTGCATTTTCATTGTGGCAGTAAGGTAGAAAAAAACACACTGGGTCTATACGAAACCATCTTCAGACAACTTTACACACAGCCTACACACACTCTCTCCCTCCCTGACACACACTTACCCCCTCCCCCTACCCCACCCACATCTTCTTTCTCTCTCACACACACACACTAACTATTTCTCCCTCTCCCTCAAACACTGCTCCCAAAAGTTAGGCACCAAACAGAATTCAATAAACACCAGAAATATAGATGGATTTTTGATTCAGATTTATCTTAGAATGACTAGGCATTTGCATCCTACCTTTGATGCATCTTTGATTAGGCCATCTATCCCTGTGCCATCCAAAAGTGTGGATAGCCAAGGGGTACCATGTTGTTAGCTAGCTAGCCAGGTAACATGACTAAACAAGGTCAATTGTTATCAAGCCAAAACCTTGCAGCCCACGAGTAGTTTAAAATGGCCCGTCACATGGTTTCTAAACTGATATAGTATGTGCGCCAATTCACGGTAGAGTGGGGTTTGGCCTATAAACTTGCAGTGTAGAAGGCGCAAGCATGACTGACCGTCACTTTGCTCCATTTTTCCTGACTGGCAGTGGCACTCGGAGGCTGCGTCACAGCGAAGTCTGACTGGCCTGCTTGTTCTTACAGGCAAAATTAAAAGATATCTATGTATCCACTTCGCTCGCGCTGCAGGCTGTAACAGAAACCCCATCACGGTCTGCACACCACAGCTCTCCATCACGGCTAAATAACAGTTAAAAACTGATGGAGATGCACCCGAAAGAACGGACGGAGAGAAGCAGTTGAGTAGGATAATGGCTGGTTAGGGGATGCGACTGGCTGCTCACAGCTGTCACACGTGATATTGGACGAAGCACTCATCTCTCAATGGGTGATACACTGCGTCTGCGCACTTTGTCAGACCTCCACCTCAACCTTTTATTATGGATCTACATGATTCACATGGATAACCTATTTTGAGATCAAAACGATCTATGAGGAAAAGATTTTGCCTAATTCAGTTTTTAAATGAGAAGTGTATACTACCCTCTATATTGGTAGCCTGTGTCTGTATTGGTAAGTGTTCCTTTGCCGTGTTAGCTAATGGTGTCACTCCTGACAACTTGTGGCCTCTATTTTTAAAAGTGTAAAACACAACAGTGAGGCAGTGGAGGAGGCAGGTGAGTGAGTTTACCGGTCCAGTTGGCTGCATCGCCGCAGCTGGCATGTGAGGAGGCATCATCATCCCGGGAATCATAGGTGGCATCATGCCTGGCATCTAATAAAACAGAATCATGAAATATTCATCGGACCAGTTCATCTCCCCGCCGGCGCATTGGGTGCACGCTGGGTATTAATACACAGTGAGAGCAGCAGTGGCAGGGTGATAGCAACTGACTCTTATACAGTGCGAATGGAGCCACAGCTTGTGATCTGTGAAGCAGTGACGCTCCAATCCGCAGCTCCTCGCCGCCACCTGAGCCCCGTTTATCAGGCAGGCAGCTGGATCAGACGCATCTCGGATCACACCTTTTTCATTTGGATAATGAGTTCACACACACCCCTCCGTATGTATTTGGACAGAGAAGCTGACATTTGGAATTTGGCTCTATACTCCAGCATTTTGGATTTGAGATCAAGTGTTTCATATGAGGTGACCGTATAGAATGCCACCTTTTATTTGAGGCATACCAGGGCTCCAGCTGATTTTTTATGGAATATCTACATAGGCATACAGAGGCCCATTATCAGCAACCATCACTCCTGTGTTCCAATGGAACGTTGTGTTAGCTAAAAAAGGATCATTAAAAATTGATCATTAGAAAATCCTTTTGCAATTATGTTAGCACAGCTGAAAACTGTTGTGTTTATTAAAGAAGCAATAAAACTGGCCTTCTTTAGACTAATTGAGTATCTGGAGCATCAGCATTTGTGGGTTCGATTACAGGCTCAAAATGGCCAGAAACAAATCACTTTCTTCTGAAACAGTCTATTCTTGCTCTGAGAAACGAAGACTATTCCATGTGAGAAATTGCCAAGAAACTGAAAGCTCTCGTACAACGCTGTGTACTACTCCCCTCACAGAAGACAAGTACATTAGAGTGTCTAGTTTGAGAAACAGATGCCTCACAAGTCCTCAACTGGCAGCTTCATTAAATAGTACTCGCAAAACGCCAGTGAAGAGGTGACTCCGGCATGACCCCAAACTTTTGAACAGTAGTGTGTGTGTGTGTATTTATATATACACTGTATACTTCCTCACTATAAAGTTGGAATAATACTGTGAAAATTATGATAATGCTCCTTTAGTGTAAGAGCTGTTTGAAAAGGCCACCTGAAATTTCAGCCTGTCTGATGATGTCACCAGGCAGGCCAAGCAAGGCTGAAATTTCAGGTGGCCTTTTCAAACAGCTCTGACCAATAAGAGAGTTCCAAACCTCTCTACCATTATAATAATTTTCACAATTTAAATGTATTATTCCAACTTCAGTGTGGAAGTATATATTAAACACAGGAACATTATTTTTTTTTACTGAACTGGGCCTTTAAATAAAAAAAAAATGCTGTATAGAGCCAAATTTTACATCACTTTCCAGATACATAAGGAGAGGAGTGTTAGTGTATGCTGGCAGCAAATGATATAACCCAAGTGATTGGAACATTTTGGTACCGACTCTAGTAGTGGAAAAAGTAGTGGTACTTAAATAACATCGCCACACACTCCAAAGAGTCAACCAAAGCTAAGCTTCTGGTCCAACTCCAACGTTGTACTTCCTAGGCCTTTGTTTAATTAAAATGTAATCACTACACGAGGCTACGCATTGGTGCATTAGGTTGTTGAGAGCTGAACTGGAAAAGTACAAAAGACTGCTCTTTAAGGGTGTGGCCCATGTTCTGGGACGACAAGTGATCGTGACACCTGAAAGCTTCATAGGTCTGCTAACCTGTCCCATCGGTGGCATCATCCCAGGTGGCATCATACCAGGCGGCATTGGAGCCATGTTGGGAGGCCTCTGTCCCATGGGTGGAATTCCCATTGGTGGGTAATGAGGCGGCATTCCCGGTGGTCCCATCTAGGCAGGTGAAAAATAGAAAGACATGCTGTGAGAGTCAACACACTCAATGGGACCCCATTTTGAGATGCCATTGGGAACACATAGAAGATACAGGTGTTTTCCAACACCAACTTACAAAAGGCGGTGGCATGCCTGAGGGTGGGACACCAGCAAAAGGAGGTGCTTGGCTCTGCCCATTACCATCTGAAGACTGGACATGAATGAACAAGAGACCCCATTTACATAGTTACAGCTTGTACGTTAATATGCCTCATTTGTCCTGTACTTGGCCTACTTCAACTTAAACGAGCTTGTATTGGACAAATTCAGGTCGGTCCCTCCCTGGTTGCGATGTATGCTTCCGTTTGGTTCATAGAGTAAACGGTTCACGGTTTTTATTCATTAGTCGGATTCCGTTGCAAAACCTTAACACCCTTAACTTCCCGCAGGAGGTTCAGTTTTTTTGTAACCCAATTTTGCTGATAACAGGCAGGCTAGCTAGATAGCTAATGCCGTTACCGCTAATGCACACATAGCTACCTAGCTAGCCTTGGCTTAACTATTCAATACATGGACTAGCTAGCTAGCGTTAGCTGCTATTATCGCAGAATATCAACGCCAAAGTATTGATATGTAGTTAGATAACGTCATTTGTTCACATGTCTAACCCATACCCCTTTACATGGTCTAGGTACTGAAAAGGGCTTCCTTACAGCAGCACGATAACATTAGCCGAGCTGCTGCTGCTAGCTAGCTAGGCTAGCTGAGTAACGTTAGCTTAGCTTGGCTAGCTAGCCGGCTAACAACAGTTGCAGAACAACACCAAGCTAATTAAATACAGCTATGTGGGTTATCCCGTTTTACACTGACTGTTTATGGCAAACACTTCATACAGTAGAGGATTTCAATTAGCTAGTAATTCAAAAGTATGGACATATTATCAATAAACTGTACTCACCATGTTGACTTCACAGTGAGCGTCCAGACCTGGCCACAATGACGTGCAATCTGATTGGTTAGTTTGACTCGGAATGGAAGGGCAAAGGTCAAACAAAGTAATGAATACCAGCTGCACACAGATTGTAACGCAATGCTGTCACTGAATGTTTTCTTAATAATAATAATCACATCTGAAATATATATTTTTTATAAACCAAAGCTATCACACCATGTGAAGCATCAATACTTGTTTTAAGTGTTGAATATTTTCTTAGATCATCAAGGACAGTATCATCCAGAAGGAGAGGTCAGTACAGGTGCATCAAAGCTGGGACCGAGAGACTGAAAAACAGCTTCTATCTCAAGGCTGTCAGACTGTTAAATATCATTAGCGGCTACCACCCGGTTACTCAACCCTGCGCCTTAAGAGGCTCTTGCCCTATATACAATGCATTCAGAATTTTTTCACTTTTTGTTACAGCCTTATTCTAAAATGGATTAAATAAAAAAAAATGTCCTCATCAATCTACACACAATGCCCCATAATGACAAAGCGAAAACAGGTTTATAGAAATTTGGGTCAAGGAGGTGGCCAAGAACCCGATGGTCACACTGACAGAGCTCCAGAGTTCCTCTGTGGAGATGGGAAAACCTTCCAGAAGGACAACCATCTCTGCAGCACTCCACCAATCAGGCCTTTATGGTAGAGTGGCCAGACGGAAGCCACTCTACAGTAAAAGGCACATCACCATCACATGGTTGCGGCACTGTAAATGCCGCAACCATGAACTGGAAACAATAATCCACACACAGGTGGGAAAACCATGAACTTAAATAGGATCCCAACTAGAGACAACGCAGGGCCGCTGCCTCTAATTGGGGACCAACAGACCTAGCTATAAAATGCCAATATGTGAATTGTTTCATAGTAGCCGTTATACTTTGGCTAGTAGACGGGTCGGAAGCAATTTTTCAACTAACCTGAACTTGCCGCTACTTTCTTCATTCTCGAAACCAACATCAGTCACCGTTGTCTAATCTTCTATCCAGTCTGTTAATTGTAAGTGTCTGGTAGCTGTGGTGACAGCCAGCCACTAAGTCTTTCATACTCTTTTGATATTAATCCCTATTGAATGCTATGGTTGCTGTGTAACACTCTCTGAAACTATTTGCTGAGTTTGAGATACTTCTATTTGCTTGAATTGAAGATGGCAGACGGATGCTCAAGGCCCCAGGCTGACACGGAGAGAAAACCTTGGAAGACAACAGGACTAAATCAAACTGTGATTAACTAAAACAACAGACACAGAAAAGTGGATGAATGTGTGCTTTCCACCAATTAAGACTCTGCCCTATGCATCCTGCTTACATACACAACCACATTATGTTTTTTTATTTATTATGTTTTAGATATCCGCTACCCATGTAAAGCATGAGATTGTGGTCAGGGACGGACTGGGAGTGAAAAATGTCCCCGGACTTTTTTGACTTAGACCGGCCCACGAAACCCACACCACACTTTATGTAAACAAGATTACTGAACAATATTTATAACAATAACTTTAGTAAAATAGAACAAGGGGAACATGTTGCTCTTAGGAGGAGGCTGGCTAGAAGGAGCATATATTGGCACAATGGCACTGGCAGCAAGGTGGCAAGAATCTCTGGAACCATCTGACCAGTAAAATAAATAATACAGGATGACATTTCTTGATGAAAAGACTGGTGAGTAGGCAAGTCATAGAATAAAATAAAAACAAGCTACCTGGGTTACTGACAGGGTAAGTAGGAACTTGTAAGCAAGGCCCAGGATGTGGTATGCGTCGGTCAATAGGTTGTACTGACTAAAAATACGGTAGCAACACACTGGACAGTCCTTGCAAGATGAACAGCTCTTGTTCACCATCTCCACCTCGTCTTCATTTCCTTCAGGTCCATGATCCTCCATAGTCCTGGTTGTGTATTCTTCAAATCCTGATTGTTTTAACCTAGTCCACTGTTCTGCCAGACTCATGAGCTCACTCTGTAAATTGGCCACCATGTTTGATCAAACATTTGCTTAGTTCTTGAAGGGCTGTCTGTGGAAGGCCACTGGCACTGGATGTTAGCTGACTAAAGTTTTTAGGGTCCAGAAGAGCCATGTCAGCATACAAAGTGTCATTACTCAGAAATCGCAGATGGATGCTACCTATAACTGTATCCAGAATTTGATTATGGACATCAATCCTGTATGCACTCTCTGCCCCAGTAAAAGTCTCATCTTGTGCCATCTCTCCAGGCATGGTTTTCTTTTTTCGAGCCCTTGTTGTTGGCAGAGTGGTCTCTAACTCCAGCTCCCTTTCATCTCATCCCGTTCCTGCAACCTGTTGGCCCACTGAACAAATGTGTCAATCTCATTCCTTTCAGCTGCTCCTCTGTAGACACAGCCACAAGCCTCTCATGGATGACGTTCGTCACATATCTGACTATGACAGAGCATTGATCTTATTGTAATGTCCTGCGTAGTGTCAATCTGGACTGAAAACATACCAGCTTCCTGGATTTCACTTGCTATGGTGGCCTGCATTGTGTGTTGGATGGTGGTAATGACGTTATCAATGGTAGTCTTTGATAATAGAGTGGTTAGAGAGCCTCTGCCCCCTCATGACCCAGACTCATGCAGTTTTTTGCTTTTCTCTATGCAGGCAGTGAGATGCTCTTTCATACACAAGTCGTACTTTCCCAGCAGAATGACCATCTCTAAAAAGTTGCCATGGTCAATGCTGCTGTCATCTAGTGTATAAGCTGCTTCAGACTGCATGCCTCTGTAGCTCAGACCCCTCTTACCTATGACTTTAACATCATCTATAATGAGCTCTATCACTTGCCTTCTTCTGCTCACTTGCTCTCTATGAGCAGACATCTGACTGCCGTTGAACAGGCTCTCAATGTTACCTTTGGAGGACCTTAGAAAGTAGGCCTCAGCATAACCTCTGTGCATAATGCTCTTCCACTCTCTGATGGATATGCTTTCAGTCTGCCACTCCATTCATGAAAGGGCTGTTCTCTGCGGGCTTTGCAAATGCCATACAAATGAAGCAGAATAAAGCATGGTTCTCTTCACTGTATGACAGCCACTTCCTGTTGGTCCCATCTTTACAAAAGAAAATCTTCTGCACCACAGACTTTTGACTTTGGCCTCTTAAAATAATGAGTAATTAGTATGTAAGTATAATATTAGAACATTAAATAAAAAGTATAATGTTAATATAATCGTATATATATATATATATGAATTATATAATGTTAGTGTATTAATATAATGTCATATAATAGTATACTATATACCACTAGTATAATATTAATTCCAATTGGACAATACAGCAGTTTATGAAATACACAACCAACATTTATAATGTTTGTAGGCTTTGTTCCGTCATTAAATCCTTGTTCAAGGAAAATACAATACATTGGTGTTTAGTCTCTAATGTGTTAATAAGTACTAACCTGTCAATAATCATCACCATTCATCCATAACAATGAGTTCAACATTTAGAAAGTTTGAGGTAGCACGTCAACCAGGCTGTGATTGGTCGGTTCATGAAAAGTGACATTGACGAGCGCTTGTTTCAACAAAAGGCACCCGATATAGCTAAATAGTCAGCTAGCCAAACCCAAACATTGCTTCTCTTATTCCTATTGTCTTCTGTCTTACCGCTTCAGCTGCAAAACCTTGACTACCAGTTGAACTGGTATCACTGGGCTCAATGGGCTGCTCTCTCTCCTCTCTGCTGCCAGTGCCTTCAGGTTCACTAGGCTGAGATGATTGACTGGTAACGGCGCCAAATGAATAATTTGTTATTTTAAAACATTTGACTGCATCAGCATCAAAGGACTTCAACCTCTTCTCTCCTCTTTTCAGCACCACCTTTACGTAGTTTCTCTTTGTGTTGGTCCATCTTGCTCCACTTCACTATTTATCCAAATGTCACCACTTAACAGAGATGGGAAAGGGGCGGGGCCCAGGTAAAGTTAGAATGAACTGGACCAAAAGTAATTGGCTGGGAGAGAGAGGTTGACGGATGTAATACCCAACTGCAGTGGCAGCGAGACGGCAGCCCACTTGCCTGGGCCAGTCAGACACACAGCACTTGTCTATTTTTATTTAAGCGGGGACTGGGGTTATTTATATTTTGCGTTTCATCGGCCCCAATTATCAAGTGGCCCACCGGGAAAACTCCCGGTGCTCCAGATGGCCAGTCCATCATTGATTGTGGTTGATGTTCAGACCAGGGGGCCAGGGTTAAAGTCTGGAAGCACGCTTTCCACTGTTCCTGCAGTTTAGCTGAAGTCGAGCCCAGATTCCCATAGACGGCCCCATATAGAAGTCAAATTGTAAAATTACTCCCCAATTTCGATCTTGTCTCATCGCTGCAACTCCCCAACGGGCTCGGAAGGCGCAGGTCGAGTCATGCGTCCTCCGAAACATGACCCGCCAAACCACGTTACTTCACACCCACCCGCTTAGCCCGGAAGCCAGCCGCACCAATGTGTCGGAGGAAACACTGTTCACCTGATGCCCGAGGTCAGCCTGCAGGCACCCTGCCCGCCACAAGGAGTCGCTAGAGCAGGATAAGCCATGTAAAGCCCCCCCAAGCAAACCCTCCCCTAACCCGGACGACGGTGGGCCAATTGGGATCACGGCCGGTTGTGATACAGCCCGGGATCGAACCCGGGTCTGTAGTGACGCCTCTAGCACTGAGATTTAGTGTGATTTATCACCTTTGTGGCAAAAATATCCATTACATTTTTCCAGGAATTATCTTCGAGGCCAGTTTTTTTTTCCATCACTCACAACCGAAGGTATTAAAATGTTAGAGTCATCCAATGTCTGCCGTGCTTCTGGATGACGTGATGACGTTGTCTCTGCTCCAGTGCACACTGAGTACTAGTGTGTAGGAGTTATCAGCTCTGTAAAGCAGATGGCAGCGGCGATGAAACGGCGTATGCGAACGCGAGTAGATTATGTTGTTAGCCATCTTGGATGCTGTCTCCAGTTCATATATACCTCACTGGTTCAGACACAACAGAATTACCTGCAGCAAGTGGTGATGATTTGAAGAACACAGAGCAATTTTCCTATAATTGGCTTCCATCATACACCTATAATAATCCTAGTGTCTGGGCAGAGATGGGAAATTGGTGGGAAATTGGCAAGATGGTCTCATAGAAGCCTAGGTATCCTTTATATGGTCTCATATAAGGCTATGTATCCTTTATATGGTCTCATAGAAGGCTATGTATCCTTTATATGGTCTCATAGAAGGCTATGTATCCTTTATATGGTCTCATAGAAGGCTATGTATCCTTTATATGGTCTCATAGAAGGCTATGTATCCTTTATATGGTCTCATAGAAGGCTATGTATCCTTTATATGTCATTGGTACTTTTTCTGTATGGAATAGTGTTGAAAGCACAGTGAACCATCTGTCATATTGGCATTATGTTCATGCAGATTTATTTATTCGATCCTCCTTTGTAATGGATGGTCGACACAACCTTTTTTAAATAATAATATGGTTCTCACTTATTCAGTTTAGTTTATTAATTCAACCATTTTAAAAACAAACACATAAAACTTGAAAACGCCCTACATGCACATGAGTAAAGTCTGGGACTTGTTTCCACTGTGGTCCTCTTAATATGCATATAACAAGTCACCATATTTTTCAGATGCAACTTCTGTGTTTATCCCTCATCCTGAAATATGTTGGCAATACACAGGAGAGTTCTTCACACAAAACAAGGTCAAGCAGCTCACCCATGTCGAATTTGTTGTTCAGACAGAAAATTAGTTAAATGACCCGATAAAAGCATGGATTTCTGAGAACCAATAAATATTGTTTTAATATGGTGGGTACCAACTGTCTAGAAAGGAAATCCATGGCTTTTCAAGAAAAGAAACATCCTCAACATACCATAAGGATGTCAATAATAAGGCTATACGTAACAGATGTCTGCGACTTAATGGATGTTAACTAAAGCATGCAACAGGATTGTTCTGAAACCCATGTGAGGTAGATAACAAAAGACTTATCCATTCAATGACTAGTGACTCTGCAGCACTTGCTATCCGTTAGCTTACCAAGCGTCTAGCAGAGTAGTGGCCAGGGTCATCACGCACCCATTATTTAGAGGGGGCACGAAGTATGTGACAATGGAGGGGGTTGATTGGAGAATGTAGCATTTTTCTGACCCCTGAAAAGCATTTCAATAATCAATGCATAATCAATGCACAAATATCATGGTATTATCGTAAGGTGTCAGATAAAATGTAAGTATTTTTCTGAATATCTAACCCCACCTTGAGCTGTCTGTATCCTCGTTACTGGTGGTTCTTTTTTTTTTCTTTTTTTTAAAGAAAGTAAATATGCTTCTCTGCATCTGGGTAAAATATTGATAGCCTGAAATGTCTTGGTAGCTAGTTATGAGGTTGGGAGATTGGGAACGTATCTAGCTGGCTAGCAAAAGCCATCTTCATACTTCATGCCCTTAGGGGGCACAAAGGCACATGCCCCCTTAGATTTGACCTGTTTAATTACTCAACTTTATGGGCATGACTCCACTGGTAGACACTGTACAGGAAATGGGATACTTTGTCCTTATTTACTCTGAAATAAAGGACACATTTGGGAAGAAAACCGTGTACCATAGAAGTGTATAAAATTACACATGTCATTGCTTGGTTTCCAGCATTCATTCACCTTTAGTTATCACAAGCCCATAGGGACTTTTAGAGTGTGACTGCATTGTTGCCACAGGATGCCTCTTTGGAGCACATCAATCTGATGCAAGCTTTTCAGAGTGGTTTTGTATTTCATTCCATTTCTTGTCTTACCCAGGGTACAGTTGGTCATCGTTTGACATCACTTTTTGGAACATATTTCTTCTTCAATAATAAACTGGTAATAGATTTGTTTTCTATATGAAACAAAGTTACTTTGCCAGGTTAGAAACAAAGCTTTGTACAATGTATTCATAAAAGACATGAGTGAATTCCAGCACAGTTCATGTGCACCTCACTGCTGAATATGTGATTGATTCACAATACAGTCAGCTGGTCAATGGATGCCCTTGGCCTTTTTGACTCAATCAGCTTTGAGTCTCATGCCCTATTTGACCTGCCTCGCAGGCATCTCTCTCTCTCTGTCCCTCTATCATCTAACAACTAGCTTGACTTCCTGCATTCCAATGTCACATTTGCCATTCGAGAACTCTCACAGCGTTCTAATATATTAGCTGGTTTGTCTTTGATGTGACAATGTGTGACAATGACTCTGAATGTTGTTTTTACTGTTGATCCTTCCCACAGCACTAAGTAGAACCACATAGCTTGGGAAATCCTTAAACCGTTCCAACACTCGCTCCCAGTTTGAAAAAGTATAACTTTAGGGCAGGGCTTATACATTTCTGGTTCAGAACCTAAAAGTGTTCTTCGGCTGTCCCCATAGGAGAACCCTTTGAACAACCCTTTTTGGTTCCAGGCAGAACCTTTTTGAGTTTCATGTAGAACCCTTTACACAGAGTTTTGCCTAGAACCAAAAAGGGTTCTTCAAAGGGTTCTCCTACGGGGGAAAGATGAAAACCCCTTTTTTTCATAGAGTGTAGCCTCTCTGCTGCCATGGAGATATGCTTTAAAATGGGTGTGTCCATCTAAAAGCTTATTTGTCCTGTGGGGAGATATTGACCTGTGCAAGATATGAATCCATCGACCCACCAAAAGCATGGCCTCTATGTTGATAACGTGAACGTCTGCCTATATGCTTGATTGCATGCTTTAAGGTTTCTACATGGTGTAGAAACGACTATACTATTCAACTGAGAGAAACGGCTTGATATTTACTCTGTGAAATTATATGTTGGGATTTACCTACAATTGTGTTAACAGTCTTTCAAAGAGCATTGTATGTGCATGGGAAACCTTTGACACATATCCAGGCAAGTTATTTTTTTTTACAGCTTGCAATTCCGAGCTCACACAAAGAATGTGATTACTGAAGAGTAACGACCACTTCATCTAGTAACTGATTCATCTAGTAACTCTCACATTGGTAAAATTACACAAGCCTTTCCATGTAAATGTAGGTCTTAAAGACCATTTAAAAAAGATATTGTACCCAAGACATCCCCTGAAAAGATATTGTACCAAAGACAACCCCTGAAAAGATATTGTACCCAAGACATCCCCTGAAAAGATATTGTACCCAAGACATCCCCTGAAAAGATATTGTACCCAAGACATCCCCTGAAAAGATATTGTACCCAAGACATCCCCTGAAAAGATATTGTACCCAAGACATCCCCTGAAAAGATAATGTACCCAAGACATCCCCTGAAAATATATTGTACCCAAGACATCCCCTGAAAAGTATGTTGCAAGTGAAACAAATCCTTGTTACCCCATCACACCTTTCTGTCTTCTGTTGGCAGATACATACACATTGCTGACAGTCTCTGTCAAATGGAATTACTGTCACGTTGTCCATGTCATCTGAATATTATAGTGATGTTCTTACTTGAGCGTAAACACCCCTCCCCCCCCAGCTGTAAGATTGTACAGTATTGCCTTCTCATTTCATGTACGTGAACAACAGGCTTATCTCTGTTGGTACATATTCCTTGTGCTCTTCCAAAAGAGGAGGAGTATGTGTGAGGAGAATGGATGTGTCATAGCCACTGTCACAGTCAACGTGACTGACAGCTTCTTTGGACAGTTTATCAGTCAACAGATTGAGATGTGTCACATGCTGTCAGGTTTGAGGGACTCTCTGAAACCAGGGCAACAACTCAGATTCATGCCTGCAGGGATAACTACAAAATGGCTGCTTTCAGACACCATAGGCTTAAATAATTAATCTATGATTTTGTGTGATCTTCAATGGTGTGAGATATGAAGTTGGATAAGACCAGTGGGATCTTTCAGCGGGGACCCCATTTTTACCATCAGAATTATTTCTGGGGGCCCCATTTGACCCTACCCCACCCCAAATCTAATGACACAACCTTAAAATCTGTAAATTTATTTTTCTACATCAACAAACAACCTTCAATTCATTACATTTTAATTTCTTATCAAAATGGAAAAAAATATAATATATACATTTACTCAAGATGTTTTTTTATCTTTCTCAAAAACGTTGTATATTGTCCCATACAATAATCTGTACTCAAATGTATGTTTTTTTAATTTGATTTTGCCGACTCCACTGCAGTTCCCCCGTCGCGACCCCGACTTTGAATAGCACTGGTTTAGATTTTTAATCAATGAAGAACTTGTCATATTTATTTAATTATGCAATTTAAATAATGATATATGCCAACCGCAACAAACTATTTTATTTATCTTGATATTTCAAGCTTGCTTTGTTGTGTTTTTTGGGCCACCCAGTGAATTCTGTTAGGATTCACCAGCTTGTGTGTAATGAAGCACCATGTCACGGCCATGGTTGTGGTACAGGGGAGATTACATGGAAAAGAGACAGGCTAGGATCAGACAGTGGCCAGGAGGGCACTGATTCAGATTAGATGGGCATGAGGCTGCTGACACACAACCCGGGTACAGGTGGGTGGCAAGAAAGGAGAACCGGGAAAACGACGCGCTGCTTCTAAATGGTCATAGAGACCGTTTTATTCACGTGAATTGTGATTCTATGGTCATTTTATGACTTTGTTGATGAATGAACACAGGAGGTGAAGAGATATAATCAAGTCCAAAATTGCCCTTTATAGAGAGACAAAAAAATACTGTATACTATATGCTAATACTACTATATAATACCAATACTGACCAATACTGTGTAGAATAAATAATACCAATACTGACCTATACTGTATAGAATATTTAATACCAATACTGACCTATACTGTATAGAATATATAATACCAATACTGACCTATACTGTATAGAATATATAATACCAATACTGACCTATACTGTATAGAATAAATAATACCAATACTGACCTATACTGTATAGAATAAATATTACCAATACTGACCTACACTGTATAGAATATGTAATACCAATACTGACCTATACTGTATAGAATATATAATACCAATACTGACCTATACTGTATAGAATATATAATACCAATACTGACCTATACTGTATAGAATAAATATTACCAATACTGACCTATACTGTATAGAATATATAATACCAATACTGACCTATACTGTATAGAATATATAATACCAATACTGACCTATACTGTATCCCCTCAAAGGAGGAAACTATATTATTTTATACTAATACAATTGCTCAGAGAAAGAGATTTAGTTTAACAAGTAATATTTTTTTCTCAAACCATGTGTTTTCAATGGGTTTCAAATCCAGAGACTGAGATGCCCATTGCAAAATGTTGATTTTGTGTTCAATTAAACATTTCATAGTGGATTTTGATGTGTGCTTGGGGGTTATTGTCTTGCGGGAAGATCCACTTGCGGTCAAGTTCCAGCAACCAGGTTTTTGGCTAAAATGTCCTGGTACTGGGTCAAGTTCATGATGCCGTTGACCTTAACAAGGGCCACAGGACCAGCGGAAGTAAAATAGCCCCATAACATCAAAGATCCATCACCATATTTTACAGTAGGTAAGGAGGGTTACTTTCTAAATACTGTAGGCATCTTTCTTTTGATGTAAAACCCACCACTGGTGTGCCTGGCCAAAGAGCTCTATTTTCATGTCATCCAGGAAATGTAAACGCCTGGAGTTTGCTAAATGGCATTGGCACTTGGATTGGAACCGCTGATGACAGATGACATGAAAATAGAGCTCTTTGGCCACGCACACCAGTGGTGGGTTTTGTGTCGAAAGAAAGCCAGGGAAATGACTATTTCCATATGCGACTGCCTGTAGACTGCTCAGAAAATGTTTCATTCTATTGCGACTACCTGTAGACTGCTCAGAAAATGTTTCATTCTATTGCGACTGCCTGTAGACTGCTCAGAAAATGTTTCATTCTATTGCGACTACCTGTAGACTGTTCAGAAAATGTTTCTGGAGTTATGTCATTGGCTGTTTAAGAGGAGATCACGATCCCTAAAACTCCTGTGCACAGTCATTGAACCTCCACATTATTTTTTTGTCAAATTTGTTTTGGGGATCACAGTCACAGTACCTGAAACAGCTTTACTAAACACAAATATTGGTATGTTTCAGCTTTGGGTGGGACAAACGACTTTGGAGAATTGATTGTCACCTTGGCTTCGATCCACAATCACAATAGCTTTTGAGAAATTAAAAACTCTGATGCCAGTGTTGTGTTTTAGCAGATCCAGACCATTTAGAGGCTCGTTATGGATTCCACCATAATTGGTTATAATGGAGTAAAGCTCTCTTGTATTGCAAAACAAATGCCATGAAAATGCATCTCAGACCCGAGTTACGCACAAGAACTTATCCCTTTTTATGCACTTTTCTCTCTAAGCATATTCTGACCTTAAGCATGGTGAAACGCACGGGCCAGCCAGCCTATATGTATTGTGTGGGGATCTCAGAAACGGAGGTGTGGCAGAGGTGTGTCTACAGATATGCATATTATGACCATGAAGCGCTGGTCGTGTCGGCAGCAAGTAGAAAGCACCTCTTATAATTACTCGGATAAAAATTACACCATTATCCGTGCACTTTAATTTATAATTTAATATGCGCTATTAAAGGTTAATAATTAGGCCTAATCAGGTTGGAGAAGAGGACGAAAAGTACATATCGTACGATAAGTACATATCGAAAGCGTAGCGATTGCTTTAGATAATGTTCCCTTATGATCGCTGGAGACTAATGCCAAACCAGTCATGTGGAAACAAACTGATTACATCAACATGACAGGTATTTCAGTGTCTTTTCCACAGTGATGTAGGCTATAAATAGCTGTCATGTTATTAAGAATTGTATGGCCAATTCTAGTTCATAATTTGCAGGGATAGAATTTGGAGAGATATACATATACTATATACAGTATACTACTGTAGTCTATATGGAAAGCCTTAAACAATGACAGACAGGAACCTACTGAGTTGATTTGTGCGTTCTAGAATGTTTTTATTATGCCCAGACTTTTCTCTGTTTACATATACGTGTATGTGTATGCATGTGTGTGTATATACTCAGCAAAAAAAGAAACGTCCCTTTTTCAGGACCCTGTCTTTCAAAGATAATTCTTAAAAATCCAAATAACTTCACAGATCTTCATTGTAAAGGGTTTAAACACTGTTTCCCCATGCTTATTCCCTGTTATTAAGACAGTAACAGCTTACAGACGGTAGACAATTATGACAACTTAGGACACTAAAGAGGCCTTTCTACTGACCCTGAAAAACACCAAAAGAAAGATGCCCAGGGTCCCTGCTCATCTGCAAGGAGGCATGAGGGCTGCAGATGTGGCCAGGGCAATACATTGCAATGTCCGTACTGTGAGACGCCTAAGACAGCGCTACAGGGAGAAAGGACGGACATCTGATCGTCCTCGCAGTGGCAGACCACATAACAACACCTGCACAGGATCGGTACATCCGAACATCACACCTGCGGGACAGGTACAGGATGGCAACAACAACTACCCGAGTTACACCAAGAACGCACAATCCCTCAATCAGTGCTCACAGCAAGAACTGGTAAATCTGGTGCTGTCCATGAGGAGTAGATGCTCTGCAGTACTTAATGCAGCTGGTGGCCACACCAGATACTGACTGTTACTTTTGATTTTGACCCCCCCTTTGTTCAGGGACACATTATCCATTTCTGTTAGCCACATGTCTGTGGAACTTGTTCAGTTTGTCTGAGTTGTTGAATCTTGTTATGTTCATACAAATATTTGTATGTTAAGTTTGCTGAAAAATAAACGCAGTAGACAGTGAGAGGACGCTTCTGGTTGAGAGAATGCCATGAGTGTGCAAAGTTGTCATCAAGGCAAAGGGTGGCTACTTTGAAGAATCTCAAATATAAAATATTTTTTTATTTGTTTAACACTTTTTTGGTTACTACATGATTCCATATGTGTTATGCCATAGTTGATCTCTTCACTTTTAGTCTACAATGTAGAAAATAGTGCAAATAAAGAAAAACCCTTGAATAAGTAATATTCCAAACTTTTGAACACCCAGTGTATATATAGAGTTGAAGTCAGAAGT
Organism: Thymallus thymallus; assembly: GCA_023634145.1. Lineage (NCBI taxonomy): Eukaryota > Metazoa > Chordata > Actinopteri > Salmoniformes > Salmonidae > Thymallus > Thymallus thymallus. The sequence continues at coordinate 1,531,358 of CM042407.1, read as the reverse complement.
CATTAAAACTCATTTTTTCAACCACTCCACAAACTATAGTTTTGGCAAGTCGGTTAGGACATCTACTTTGTGCATGACACAAGTAATTCTTCCAACAATTGTTTACAGACAGATTATTTCACTTATAATTCACTATATCACAATTCCAGTGGGTCAGAAGTTTACATACACTAAGTTGACTGTGCCTTTAAACAGCTTGGAAAATTCCAGAAAATGATGTCATGGCTTTAGAAGCTTCTGATAGGCTGATTGACATAATTTGAGTCAATTGGAAGTGTACTTGTGGATGTATTTCAAGGCCTACCTTCAAACTCAGTGCCTCTTTGCTCTACATCATGGGAAAATCTAAAGAAATCAGCCAAGACATTTAGACCTCCACAAGTCTGGTTCGTCCTTGGGAGCAATTTCCAAACGCCTGAAGGTACCACGTTCATCTGTACAAACAATAGTACGCAAGTATAAACACCATGGGATCACGCAGCCATCATACCGCTCAGGAAGGAGAAGCGTTCTGTCTCCTAGAGATGAACGTACTTTGGTGCGAAAAGTGCAAATCAATCCCAGAACAACAGCAAAGGACCTTGTGAAGATGCTGAATGAAACAGGTACAAAAGTATCTATATCCACAGTAAAATGAGACCTATATGGACATAACCTGAAAGTCCGCTCAGCAAGGAAGAAGCCACTGCTCCAAAACCGACATAGAAAAGCCAGACTACGGTTTGCAACTGCACATGGGGACAAAGACAGTACTTTTTGGAGAAATGTCCTCTGGTCTGATGAAACACAAATAAAACTGTTTGGCCATAATGACCATCGTTATGTTTGGAGGAAAAAGGGTGAGGCTTGCAAGCCAAAGAACACCATCCGAAGAACACCCGTCATGCACAAAGTAGATGTCCTAACTGACTTGCCAAAACTATAGTTTGTTAACATGAAATCTGTGGAGTGGTTGAAAAATGAGTTTTAATGACTTCAACCCAAGTTTATGTAAACTTCCAGTTGTTGCTGGGGGTCGCTAGCAATAGGGGATCATATTAGGCAAAGATATTACGATAATTTGGGACATAGCCTATTTGAATCATTATGGAACCCTCAAAACGTGGCAATTTAAACCGGGAGCCTGGAACAACATTGTCAACACAGTTCCACAGTTAGTGAATACTAGGGCAGATTTCTAGGACTATTATTATTATTAATAATTATTATTATACACTTATTTTCTCCTTCCAATATTTAATGGCTTGAATATCTCAACTTTCAGGATGAATCAAACCACAGTATTTTTTATTCACCAAAATATTTTGTGCTAAAGGCTCTCCAAACCTGTTTTTTCATTATTCAAATATTTTCCTAACCTTAAATAATCTACAAGATTAGAGTAATTTTAAATTTATCAATTGGTCCTGAAAAGGAAATTAATGTGTTTATTTAGATGGCTTTTAGAACCTGTTTTCTCTATAATTTAGTGAATCTGTTGAGAAAATTCTACTTAAAGTTACCCCCTATTTAAAGGGATGGCTTTAGATAAATGTACTGATGTGGTGATGGAACCAAAATTATTTTCCAATCGCTTCGTTCTGAACAGAACCCCAAAATGTTTTGGGTTCCATTCCACTGTTTTGCGGGTGAGGAGAGGGCAAGAGAGGGTTAAGGAGGAGGCTTGAAGCGCTGGGCATATTGTTATGACATGCATTAGGGCTATCTGAATTAAGCCCACAGAATTATACCTAGGAGGGTCGGCTTCTATGAAGGAACTTTCAATGTCCTTTGAGCTACGATCTAACAAGCATGTGTGCAGAGCGGCACCAGGAATTATAAACATCCAACATGATAACTAGTCCTACAGTATCCTTAACTAGCATTGAAAAAGTTAATATATTATTCTCTGGCTAATTAAATATCTCTCTCCCTATCTTCTGAATCATGCTTGTAACGGCCTGGTTTGTAACATCAGTACAGTAGCCTATACTTTGATGGAGCAGGTAGCCAAAACACATCCACTGGCAAAGATGTTCATCTGGCAGGCAGACACTGGATTAAGTTTCTGAGTGAGGGTTTGAATAGGCGCTTTGTTGCGGGTTTTTTCAGAACAGTATGTATCACTTTCATTCCATGTTCTGTTTCTGTTCCCTGAACCGGTTCCAACCCCTGCTGAAAACCCTGTTGGCCAGCAAGTGGGAGGGTTTTCAGCTGTTGAATTAAATGTATTCACTGCCAAGAGAGCCACACCTTCAAAGCCCGTTACACACAAGCATAAGGTAAGTCTGAATACCAACTACTGAGAAGTGTTTAAATCAAAACGCGTAAAAAAGGCATACATTTCCTAAGTCTGAATCGGCCCCTTAGCGCACATTACGATGTCTACCAGGAGAGATTGTAGTTTGTCTACCAATATTAATATGCAGCAAGTGGGTTATTTCTCTACAGTGAATAATCAGTGCGTCTTGACAGAATGTTGTGAGAACGGATTATGTGGTGAATATCTATCTACTGCATTAAAGTGTCTGTTGTCAAATTAAGTGTTATAAGTCCGTTTGAAATCTGAGCTGCTTTGATGAAACAGTCGGCGCTAACTTTATAATTTTGTCAATCTTCTTCATCCATAGGAAAGCACAAACAGTCGATGAGCATATTGACTTCCCCTGCCAAATGTGTCCCATGTTTACGCAGTCCCTACTGCTCCCAGAACATTGTGTTCAGCACACGAATGAACAGTCAATCAAGTATCATATTGTCCATTTGTTCCTGTGCAATGGCCTGATTGTCAACCATATGGAAACCGTATCAGTCTGTATACGCTGGTATTTGGAGCAGATGGCTCCAGCCACTACACTGACATGAATGGACCCTTTTACATCCCTTTCTATGAACTACACACAGTATAGAAAATATGACCAACTATTTTTCAAATAATGAGAATGAAAATGATTCAAAGATGCACGTTTAGATTCCTGGAAAATAGCCTTATTTTGGAAAAGGTTGAGATCAGGTGTAGATCAGATAGGACTCTTCTCCCAGAGGGAGTGTGCATTGAAGAACCCAGGTTGAATCCCAAATGCCACCCTTTTCTCTTTAGTGCTCTACTTAAGGCTCTCGTCAAAGGTAGTGCACTATAAAGGGAATGGTGTGCCATTTGGGACGCAGACAAACTGTAAATTGGGTCTGGATCAGAAGGTTCATTACCCCTTACTGAGCCCTAAATGCAGTGGAGAGAACACAGTGCGTAGTAAGCGTGGCCTTTGACCAGCTGTTACATAAGCAAAACCATTAGCTAAATCTGTCATAGTTACATCTGAAATGAGCCATAACCACAGGTTTCAAAACAGGAAACACTATTTCTTTGCTTAGTTCATTGGCTGTTCAAAAGGTGCTCATAAGTGATTTCCACCATAAAATTGCAGTTATGAATCAAGATTGACAAGTGTTTTAATTGTTAGTACCGTATGCATGTTCATTTTAGGGCTCGATGCACAGGGTTAATAAGGGTTGACTTGTGAATGTGATCTTGTGTTTGTCACGAGTTGGTGGAATGAGAGACCAAGGCGCAGCACAGTAATAGTTAATTATACTATGTATAACACAACTCAATGACGAACTAATTCACAGAACAAGGGATACAACAAACGTGCCACACTTCCTGTCACCGTGACTGGAGAATAACGACCCACACAAAGGTGTGGGACATACAAACATATGTAAGATCCCTAATTAGAGACAATGCAGTGCAGGTGCCTCTAATTAGGGATCCAACACAAAAACAGCACACAGAGCCAGAAATAATAGACCTGTCAGACTCTGACCACGGATACGTAGAGAAGCAATAAGCCTGGGTAGTGTTTTATTATCTTATATTTTTACTTTGAACTTAGAGGTTATCTGAGGGGAATTTATCCTCTGATTCACAGGAGGTTGGTGGCATCTTAATTGGGGAGGACGGGCTCGTAGTAACGGCCGGAGCGGAATAAGTGGAATGGTATCAAATAAATCAAACGCATGGTTTCCATGGTTTCCATGTGTTTGATGCCATTTCATTGGCTCCGTTTCAGCCATTATTATGGGCTGTCCTCCCCTCACCTGCCTCCTGTGCTCTGATTTCTATCCTTATGAGAGAGAGTAGACCAGGTGTGCTTAAGGGTAGGCTGCCTAGTTGCTGACTGACATTGCGTTCTGATATTCACTCATATTGAAAAAACACGCTCCCAAACTCTAATGAGCGTGTGGAGCTCATTAGAGTTGAGTTGAGTAGAGTGGAGTTTGCCTCTCATGGCCCAAAAGGATGAAAACCTGATGGGATCGCTTCCTCTACAATAAAAAATAATATCCTCTCGGTGAAGAACCTCCATTTAAATTCCCCATCCACTTAAACAAGCATACGACTTATGCAGACTTCAATACCTGGATGAAATACCACAAATAATAAATTTGCACAGGGCATTATGTTATATTGAAGATGTACTGAAAAGGCTTGCTGTGAGTGACAGCAGGGATTGACGCTTCCTTACAGAGGCCATATCTACAGTACTGTGTGGACTGTTTTTGTATTTATTTACTTTCTCCTACGTTAAATGGGCCACCTGGGATTTATAGCCATTGATATACTGTAGGCAATCCCAGAATGCCCCTTTAATGCATAGGTTAAGCTATACAGTAATTTCTCTCTTATAGACATGGTAAATGGATAAATCACCATTGCAACGATACAACGAATTCAAGCTTCATCAGTAAAGCTGCAGCGTAAACCATCATTGGAAATCTTTGTATGCCAGCGAAATATTACTATTGACAGCGGGATTTCAAAATTCACTCTTTCATCCATTTGCAAACTTTAGAAAATGCCTGTCTTGTGATCCCTGATTGTTAATTAGATAGTGACAGTTAACATGCGATCTCCTGGACTTATTAAATTAGTCCCATCCCAACTGCTCCGTTGTCTCTTATCTCCAGGAAACAGTTGGTCGGACGCCAGCTCGCTGCTGGCTCTCATTCAGGCTGGAACAGTCTCACACATGGAGACATCCCTTTGTGCTATTTCTCCAAGGCTCCAGTATTGCAGACTTGATATAGACTATAATTAGCAGGCCTGTCACTGAGTTGTTTTCCACTGTCTGAGAGTTAAGCTGCAGCATGGACCCCTTTGATTGGGTAAGGGGTATTTGAGGTGACATCATTTTTGTGATCAAATGTTTAATAATAAATGCCAGGTGAACATGAATACAGATTAACAAAGTAATTGGAGGTTGAGTGTGATGGTCCTTTATGCAGCACATTGACTTATATATATTCATATTTCATACTACTATGTTGGCAGTAATCATACTGAACATGGATTTGATATACTTAGCTCATTTAGATGATTGATTTAGAGCTTGGTTCTGCAGTTCTGCAGTGGCTGGGTGCCAGTCACACACTGATGTCATTTACATTCATTATTTTCGGCTTACCTCAAACCAGCCTAACATGCATTATTTTCGAAAACACAAGAAAAATGTGTGTCTTATCTTGAAAGGCAGTTTGTAATGAATGGAATGATGTCTCCGCTTCAGTACAATCCCATTTAGATCAAATAGCTCTCACTCAACATGATTACATGTGAGTACTGAGCAAACAAACAAACACAAAACCTCGTCTCAGGTGTCAGAAACACATTTTAAGGCCTATCAGTTTTTATTCAGGGACAATTTTTTCTTGTCAACTTGGATTCATCAGTGGTTTGAAATCTCCCTCTTTTTCTTCAGGCCAGTAAGGTTCTCCTGCAGTTTCTCAAAGACCTATAGTTTAATTGCTGGTGACAGTCTGTCAGTATTCATTTGCGTTCAAACGGCAGCAACAAATAAAGACAATTGCACATGTTTACAGCCAACAGACAATACCATTTATATTCATGTACCTTTCAATGCTTTGGCTTGTGGGTCGTGGAGAACAAAACACTGTACAAAATGTGACTTACTAAGTCTGAGTCCCAAATGGCATCCATTTCCCTATATAGTGCACTGTTTGACCAGGGCCCATAAGGAATATAGATAGATAGATACTTTATTGATCCCGAGGGCAAATTTCTTTGTCAAGCAGCTACGCAAAATTCCAGAATGAAAGTACATAAAAGACAGATACACGATACATGATACATAGAGCGGCAGTATGAAAAAGTATAGAAATACAAGAAGTCTGGAGTGCAAAAAGCTATAAAAAGATGTTGCATAGTATGGGTGAATGGCTGAATATGTACACTATACATTGTTACAGAGTGTTAGGTGAAAAAAATGATAAAAATATTGCAAGTTGATATAGATAAATAAGGAGTATTTGCATGGTTAACTATAATATACAGGACGATGGCAGAGAAATACTTCAATAGCTAAATGTGCGTATGATATAAGTGACGGTAATGATGTGCCTGTATTGTATAGGGTGCAATTTGGGACGTAAATTAAGTTTGCATAAATTCTTTTCACTTCACCACTTCAAAATTAAATAGCCTTTTTTGATGGATATTCATTGGATATTGTCTATCTTGATATGATGTATCATCTCTGTTTGCAGCTCAAGATTGATTTAGCAGTTTCTCTAGTGACCCTATGCTGCATCATATCTTGGATGCCACTGCAGTGTTCCCGTTTTCTAACCATTTCCATATAAAATCAGCACTTCATCAGCACAGCAGTGGTTCCTAGGAAAGTAGACTGTCAGACATAATAACTTAATACTAACTGTGCTATGCCATCGACTCAAATCTATTAGAGCCAGAAGTACAGAGACAGGTGGTAGGTAGGAAACAAACATACAGTCAGAAATCCATGTAATAAAGTCCACTGTGGTGAATGACACGATACACAGAGCCGGTCCTGACCTCCCTGGGGCCCTAAGCAAAATTCTGCTATGGGGCCCTCCTACCGGACCCGTGAGCCACACAGTCACACCTGACGCCCCAGGGCTCCCACTACAATCCTGCCTCCTTTAAGACAGTTTGCTCCATCTGTCGGTCTAAGAATAAGTAGACCTATACAGAACAGTTATTATGTCTGACAGTCTACTTTCCTAGGAACCACTGCTGTGCTGATGAAGTGCGGAAATAAACCAAGATTTTATATGGAAATGGTTAGAAAACGGGAACACTGCAGTGGCATCCAAGATATGATGCAGCATAGGGTCACTAGAGAAACTGCTAAATCAATCTTGAGCTGCAAACAGAGATGATACATCATATCAAGATAGACAATATCCAATGAATATCCATCAAAAAAGGCTATTTAATTTTGAAGTGGTGAAGTGAAAAGAATTTATGCAAACTTAATTTACAGTGGGGAGAACAAGTATTTGATACACTGCCGATTTTGCAGGTTTTCCTACTCGCAAAGCATGTAGAAGTTTGTAATTTTTATCATAGGTACACTTCAACTGTGAGAGACGGAATCTAAAACAAAAATCCAGAAAATCACATTGTATGATTTTTAAATAATTGATTAGCATTTTATTGCATGACATAAGTATTTGATCACCTACCAACCAGTAAGAATTCTGTCTCTCACAGAACTGTTAGTTTTTCTTTAAGAAGCCCTCCTGTTCTCCACTCATTACCTGTATTAACTGCACCTGTTTGAACTCGCTACCTGTGTAAAAGACACCTGTCCACACACTCAATCAAACAGACTCCAACCTCTCCACAATGGCCAAGACCAGATAGCTGTGTAAGGACATCAGGGATAAAATTGTAGACCTGCACAAGGCTGGGATGGGCTACAGGACAATAGGCAAGCAGCTTGGTGAGAAGGCAACAACTGTTGGCGCAATTATTAGAAAATGGAAGAAGTTCAAGATGACGGTCAATCTCCCTCGGTCTGGGGCACCATGCAAGATCTCACCTCGTGGGGCATCAATGATCATGAGGAAGGTGAGGGATCAGCCCAGAACTACACGGCAGGACCTGGTCAATGACCTGAAGAGAGCTGGGACCACAGTCTCAAAGAAAACCATTAGTAACACACTACGCCGTCATGGATTAAAATCCTGCAGTGCACTCAAGGTCCCCCTGCTCAAGCCAGCGCATGTCCAGGCCCGTCTGAAGTTTGCCAATGACCATCTGGATGATCCAGAGGAGGAATGGGAGAAGGTCATGTGGTCTGATGAGACAAAAATAGAGCTTTTTGGTCTAAACTCCACTCGCCGTGTTTGGAGGAAGAAGAAGGATGAGTACAACCCCAAGAACACCATCTCAACCGTGAAGCATGGAGGTGGAAACATCATTCTTTGGGGATGCTTTTCTGCAAAGGGGACAGGATGACTGCACCGTATTGAGGGGAGGATGGATGGGGCAATGTATTGCAAGATCTTGGCCAACAACCTCCTTCCCTCAGTAAGAGCATTGAAGATGGGTCGTGGCTGGGTCTTCCAGCATGACAACAACCCGAAACACACAGACAGGGCAACTAAGGAGTGGCTCCGTATGAAGCATCTCAAGGTCCTGGAGTGGCCTAGCCAGTCTCCAGACCTGAACCCAATAGAAAATCTTTGGAGGGAGCTGAAAGTCCATATGGCCCAGCGACAGCCCCGAAACGTGAAGGATCTGGATGGAGGAGTGGGCCAAAATCCCTGCTGCAGTGTGTGCAAACCTGGTCAAGAACTACAGGAAACGTATGATCTCTGTAATTGCAAACAAAGGTTTCTGTACCAAATATTAAGTTCTGCTTTTCTGATGTATCAAATACTTATGTCATGCAATAAAATGCAAATTAATGATACAATGTGATTTTCTGGATTTTTGTTTTAGATTCCGTCACTCACAGTTGAAGAGTACCTATGATAAAAATTACAGACGTCTACATGCTTTGTAAGTGGGAAAACCTGCAAAATCGGCAGTGTATCAAATACTTGTTCTCCCCACTGTACGTCCCAAACTGCACCCTATACAATACAGGCACATCATTACCCTCACTTATATCATACGCACATTTAGCTATTGAAGTATTTCTCTGCCATCGACCTGTATATTATAGTTACCATGCAAATACTCCTTATTTATCTATATCAACTTGCAATATTTTTATCATTTTTATGAAGACCCCGCTCACCTCAGACCCCTGGTGTGTTCATCAATGGACCCCCTGCAGTTTGCATACCAGTGCAACATCGGGGTGGATGATGCAATCATCTACCTTCTGCAGAGGGCCTACTCTCACCTGGACAATGCAGGTTGCACTGTGAGGGTCATGTTTTTTGACTTCTCCAGTGCCTTCAATACCATTCAGCCCCTGCTACTGGGTGAGAAGATGAGGAGGATGAAAGTGGAAGCACCCTTAGTCTCCTGGGTCACGGACTACCTGACCGGTAGGCCACAATTTGTGCGACTACAGAGCTGTGTGTTAGCAACACAGGGGCCCCCCAGGGTACGGTCCTGTCCCCCTTCCTGTTCACCCTCTACACCTCAGACTTCAGATATAACTCTGAAACATGCCACCTACAGAAGTTCTCGGATGACTCTGCTATTGTAGGGTGCATCAGGGGTGGGCAGGAGGAGGAGTACAGGAGCACAATCAGTGACTTTGTGTTGTGGTGTGAGCAGAACCACCTTCAGCTCAACATCAGCAAAACTAAGGAGATGGTGGTGGACTTCAGGAGAACCAAGGCACAACTGACTGCAGTCCCTATAAAGGGGATGGATGTGGAAATGGTTGAGTCATACAAGTTCCTGGGTGTCCATATGGACAACAGACTGGAATGGGCTGGTAACACCGGGGCCCTGTACAAAAAGGGCCAGAGCCGACTCTACTTTCTGAGGAGGCTCAGGTCCTTCAACGTGTGCAGTAAACTACTGCATACCTTCTACCAGTCTGTGGTGTGGTTGCAGTGGTGTGCTGGGGAGCAAACATCAAAGCCGGTGATGCTTCTCGGGTAAATAAGCTGATCAGGAAGGCTAGCTCTGTCCTGGGGATGAGCCTTGACACTCTAGAGGAGGTGGCGGAGAGACGGATCCTGGCCAAACTGCTGGCCATCATGGACAACGTCACCCACCCTCTGCACGCTATGGTTATGACGCAGAGGAGCACTTTCAGTCACAGACTGATCCCACCACGGTGTGCCAGAGAGCGCTACAGGAGGTCCTTCCTGCCGGCGGCTATGAGACTATATAATGCCTCACAGGGGTGCCGTGCCGTCGGCAACATAGATCTGGAACTGTTGGGGTGCTAGGACCTAGTTTAACAATTATGCATCCATCCGTGAGTAACTCTGGTCCGTCAGCACTCATCCACCCAGGACCTATTTATTCATACAGGTCTGTATATACATACTCATGTACAGTTGTTATATTATATCACATGCAATATTGTAAGTAGTTATTGGACGTAGGCATTCACTCAGGAATGCATATTAGTATCCTGCCAGTTGCACCTTTTCTCATTGCTTTTAGTATATCGAATGTGCAATAAGTGCAGTTGTCTGTAATTAAACCCTGCGCACTAAGGACTGTATTTTAAGGGAATTACTATTATTACCCCAAATGATATCATACACACATTTAGCTATTAAAGTATCTCTTCCTGTCATTTACCTGTACAGTTTGTGTAAACATGCAAGTATTCACTTATCTGTTAATATAACTGTATACCTAACTGTACAGCTAATTTAACCATGCAAAATGTTCACTTACCTGTTAATTTACCCAGTCTGTCTATTAAGTAAACTATTATTACCCTCGCTCATATCATACGCATTTTTAGCTATTGAAGTATTTCTCTGCCATCGACCTGTATAGTATAGTTAACCATGCACCATCCACCAATGTATAGTGTACATATTCAGCCAACCACTCATACTATGCAATGTCCTTTTATAGCTTTTTTTTTTTTTGCACTCCAGATGTCTTGTATTTCTATACTTTTTCATACTGCCGCTCTATGTATCATGTACCGTGTATCTGTCTTTTGTGTACTTTCGTTGTGGCATTTTGCACCTGCCCTGTGTTTTTGTTGTAGCTGCTTGACAATGAAATTTCCCCCCCGGGGGATCAATAAAGTACCTATCTATCTATCTATCTATCTATCTATCTATCTATCTATCTATCTATCTATCTATCTATCTATCTATCTATCTATCTATCTATCTATCTATCTATCTATCTATCTATCTATCTATCTATCTATCTATCTATCTATCTATCTATCTATCTATCTATCTATCAGAATGAGGTATAAACAAACTATATTTATTAAGATAAGTGAATATTGACGTTAACATAAATAAGAAATTGTAGAAAATATAAAATGTAGAAAATAATAAAATATATGTCACGGGAGGGAGGGAACGAAGTGCAGAGCGAGAGGTACGTCTTTATTTGAAGAATATCAAAACAACAAACGTTAGGGAACACCGTGAACTGGTGACTGGTACTCACACATACAGCCAACGCACTACACAAACAATGATCCACGACGCAGGTGGACGAAATGTGAACATAAATAGAATCTCCAATTAGAGACAACTCAAGACAGCTGCCTCCAATTGGGGATCAACCAAACCCAACACCAACTCCCTGTTAATGTCAGGACCTGACTGTAGCCATCCTACTCCCTCTAGGGGGAGTCAGAGACCTGGCCTCAGTTAGGCCCTTAAAATATAACAGTGAGCTTTGTCTCTGCTGCCTGGTAATTAGTCCAGTCCTCACAATATTATACTATCAGCTTTGTCTATACAATGGAAACATAAGCCTATAGGCTGTGGCTGCAGCTATATGTCTCAAAATAGTCAAATAAAACCTATACAGCTGTGTGATTAACTTTGGTTCCCTCTACAGCCTGGGCATTTTCAGCATCAGCATGGGCACCAGTCTATCTGGACTGTCTGGAAGAAATTGAGAAAGTATGTCACATAGTTAGTTAAGCAGTCATTTACACAAATGCACTTCTGCCATACAATCTTAAATGTTACTAAGTGTGTAAATGTTTGAATGTTTGAATTAAAATCTTACCATCAAAATATTCCTCTTCTGCACTTTTTTGAGTAAAAATCATCAATGTCAGGTGTTCAGTCCAAGATAATGGAGGAGTATTTTGAATCTCTTACTTGAGTGACTATTGCTTCCAGAATCTTGTCACCTTCCTTTATTATTTTGTAGTCTTTTGTAGAAAAGAGCTTACAGCTAAAACCATACAGCGTTTCTTGGTAATATTTTCCCCATTTGACAGCTGTCTCTGTAATAAGCCTGAATGGAAACCTCTTCTAGACTTGTTTTTAGTGTAAGAAAAATCCAGTCCTGGTTTGAATGAACCTCTGTCCACTAACTCAGTCCTCATAAAGTCTGGTAAGACTGGGGGCCAATCTGCTGGGTCATTTAGTGGAGCAGCAACTGTTCTATTAGGGTCTGAGCTGCTTGTATCTGATGCTGGCTGTGCACCTCTGGTTGTGCTAGACTGGCTGAGGCTGCCTGTACTTCACCTGGGTCTGTGTTAGTACTTGTTGAAGACGGCTCTATTGGGTCTGTGTTAGTATTTTCTGAAGCCAGCTGTACTGGGTCTGTGTTAGTACTTACTGAAGCTGCCAGTACTGGGTCTTTGTTAGTAGTTGCTGAAGCCGGCTGTACTGGGTCTGTGTTAGTACCGGCTGGATCAACTGAGTCTGTGCCTCTACTGACAAATTTAAGCATAGCACCTGTAAATTATAGATAACAATACTATTATTAATTTTATCAGCTGCATCAGATCGATTCAAACTGGCTCCCCCAGATTTCCTTTTATACATTTTCAAATATAAAATACTATTTCTACTATGTCTTGGCTGAATACTTGATGGTTATTATTTACTGAGAGATGTGCATCCATATTGCCCAGTATACCCAGCTAATCAACATTTTAAATTCAATATATAAATCAATAGTCAATGTCAATCCATTGGTTTCCATCTTGCATTAGTCCAGAGTTCAGTAAACTTTGACTGAGAGACTAGATAATCATTGTCTTGTTTTATAATGATGTGCTCCTATGAGGAGAGCCATCAGGCCCATAAATTGTCTGGACTGGTTCCCACAGAGGTTGCTGCTGGAAAGCGCTAGTTTCATTTCTTAAACGCGCAGTTATCTTTTCTGAGCTGAAGTTTATAAACACCGTTGCCCGTTGGCGTTTATCAAACATAATACATAGTTGTATTTCACTCTCACTTTTGTCAGGCAAAGTCACAGAACACAGCTCTGGATGTGGCTGGCTGGCAAGCAAGACACAAACAGACCAAGAGATGCACTGCCCAGCTAGGTTAACAAGACAGACAGACTAGAGAGAGATGCACTGCCCAGCTAGGTTAACAAGACAGACAGACTAGAGAGAGATGCACTGCCCAGCTACGTTAGCAAGACAGACAGACTAGAGAGAGATGCACTGCCCAGCTAGGTTAACAAGACAGACAGACTAGAGAGAGATGCACTGCCCAGCTAGGTTAACAAGACAGACAGACTAGAGAGAGATACACTGCCCAGCTAGGTTAACAAGACAGACAGACTAGAGAGAGGTGCACTGCCCAGCTAGGTTAACAAGACAGACAGACTAGAGAGAGATGCACTGCCCAGATAGGTTAACAAGACAGACAGACTAGAGAGAGATGCACTGCCCAGCTAGGTTAACAAGACAGACAGACTAGAGAGAGATACACTGCCCAGCTAGCACATCAACTTAACGTTACTGTTATTTGCTGACATCAAACTTGGAGAGGAGAGAACACTAGTTTACCTGATTGCTGTTCCCGCAATTCACTCTCATGGTGGTTTTTTTTCTCTCTTTTCGTGACCAGAAGGATAGTTCCACTTCATCCTCTCATCGAAGTTGTAAACATTGACACCCGCTTTGACATGAGGGGGAGACGGGGCCTTTGCGTAATTTGCAGGGCCCTACGCAACTTGTGTAGTGAGCGTATAGGGCCGCCTGGCTCTGACGATATATACCTGGTTTTGTTATGAATCACTAAGCTTGCTTCCTGGTTATGGAGGCAAATATTATGGATAAGAATCTGAAATCTAATCAAATAAAGTCATTCCCAGTTTTGGTGAAATACTGTTATTATTTGCCATTGATTTTTTTTACACTATGTCTTAATATTTTATTACTGTGTAGTTTTTATACTCCACATAAGATCTGATAGAGCTGGCTTATGTCCAAAATGGCACCCTTTAGGGCTCTGGTCAAAAATAGTGCACTACACTCTTGGTAAAAGGGTTCCAAAAGGGTTCTTTGACTGTCCCCATAGGAGAACCTTTTTTGGTTCCATGTAGAACCCTCTGTGGTTCTACCTGGAACCAAAAAGGCTTCTTTAAAGGGTTATTCTATGGGGACAGCGGAATAACCCTTTTAGGTTCTAGATAGCACCTTTTTATATATAGGGAATATGGTGCCATTTGGGACACAGACAGTCATGCAGTGTGGCACTCCCATGTATTGCTTCAGTCATGAGTGGCAGCAGGTCCTTATTAGAATGACTTATTACATCTTCTGATGTGAGACTCCAGTTATAGCTACTTCATACTCTAATTGACTAAATATACAGTATAATGTTGTTTGGCATCTCATGCCATGTGCTGGCACACACCGTACCCTGCTATTTAGATAATGTACAGTATATGAAGTGCATGTCTATCTCATCTAGATCTAAACAGATATCTGGAGCTAGATCTGCCTAAACATCCAAGACACTTTGCCTCAAATTTGATGTCATATTTTATGTGCAAAATGGTAATTGAGTGAAAACAGACGATTTTATTTCTTCATATTTCAGTAGATGAATAAGACATATGTTGTCTCCGCATGTGGTGGTTAAACCACATCACAAACAAGATGAGAGTGAGGGCAAATTAATATCGAATCAATTCCCCTCAGATTCCATTGCAGTGTCTTATTCCAAAAGGGATTTTAGTGTCAGTCGCCTTCTGTCAAATCTGCCCAACCTGCCAGTAATCCGAACCAGCTACTGGAGTGTAACGTCATGTGACAGTCGTCTCACCCATGCTGTGGCTCGTCCTGTCCATATTCATCAAATACAGCCCTACTCCAAGCTATTCCCAGCATTCTTTAAAAAGAAGAAAAAAAACTATGCGGTGGTATACTTTGTGGATTATATCTAATACACCTCCACAGTGGCCATTTAATCTTGGTGGGGTAAACTCAACTTTTTTTATTTTTATGTATGCCAGCAAGTCACTACACAAGACTAAACAATACATTCATTGCACTATAACAGTGAGAAATGGTACCCACAAACTGTTAGGGCCTACATAATGCTGTCCCAACAGCAGAGCTTTCTTTTCAACACCATGAAGTGAATTCTTACCACTGCAAAAAAACATACCTGATATGGCTGACTTGCTTTAACAAATGTGGTTTCTACTGACAATTGAGATCTACAAACTATGGCATAAGAGGACGACAAGCAGATAAGAGTCAATCTGTAATTTCTATTAAGACATTAATGAGCGAGCTAGGACGGACGTAGTCAATATAACTATTTGTTCAGCACTTTTGAAATGTACAGCGACAGAATTCAGAACATGGATGACTTTCTTAGCTACAGTATACATATCCCCCTGGTATATTACATAATTTATGGACTTACCGTTGTGCTGTGCTCACTTGAACAGGAAGGTGGTGCGGCGGTCCTTCTTGGGGGCAAATTTTGTCATGAAACTTTATCATCAAAGTCTGGCATTCTCTGGATTTATGGTGCTTTCAAGACAACTGGGAACTCGGGGACAAAAACAAGGTTGAATCATGACGTCAGTGATCTTCAGGTCGGAGCTCTAGAAAGAGGCCTGAGTTCCTATTTTCTTGTGAGTTCCCAAGATTTTGATAGCTAAGATTTTGAAAGTATGATGTTGACATGATCAGTCCACTCAAAGCTACGGTAGATATAACGTAATTTGACATCATTTTATCTGTGGCCAATGACATTGAGCCTTGTTGGATGGTCACTTCTAATGTAAATATATGTCAGCACCCAAGGGGCTTGAACTTTCTAGCTCTCCCTGTAGAGTGTCCCCATGAGTGACAGAACGCTGAGCCAATCACGGCGCAACTAGAGAAGATTACCAACCCCTACCCTCAGAAAGTTCCGCTGGCTGCCCCACCACCACAGGAAGCTCTAATCTAGGCTGAAATACCTGCATTTTGGAGTTGTCTTTCTCAAGAAAGCAAAAAAAGAGACCATGTTTGTATGCGTCCTTATTAAGTCAATAATTATTTTTTTTTACATTGTTTGCAAACTGATATGTGACACGTATTAATTCCAAAATAACGCGCAAAAAAACACACTGCACCTCTAACGCCTTGCTAAAACATCTGTGGACTGTCTATTGCTGTGGGTTTAGTCATTAGTTTCAATCAGATTCAATTTCCACAACACAGCTGCTCTTTCTCTCAGAGTGGGAGGCTAATGTAGGTCATAATGTAGTAGTGATAATGTAGTAGTGATAATGTAGTTAATAATCCCCTGCAATGCTTTTTTTTATAAAGTTGGGATTCGTTATTCTCTGTATTTGGGCTTATTAACATATTTTAAGGTGGGTGTTGAGTTGCACAGACAGGGGTTGAGGTGTTGATTGTCTTCAGTGCAGGACAGGCTCATCATGGATGGATGGTGTTGGAGAAGAGCTTAACTCTTGCACGTACGGTGTCTATATTAGGACAGGCGCCTGTTTTTCCAGCACCTCAGGCCCCACCAAGGACTCATTATGGGTTGGTCTTCCCGGTGGACCATGGAGGACACCTGGAAAGTGAGAACGTTGTAGCTGCTAGCTCTGTGACAGCCCTGTGGTGGGACTGACTTACCCTCAGGGGTAATGCTATGTTCAGGTCATGTCGGGAACTTGTAAATACGGCCTTCCTACTGTGAAAAATGCACTTAAACACCTCTCCAACTCGTAATTACTACTAGGAAGTAAATACGACAGTGGAGGCTCCTCAGAGGAGGAAGGGGAGGCCTATCCTCAGTGAAATTTCATAAAAATAAAAATTGTGAAGCACTAAAAAAGTTTTAGATAAAACTATACTAAATATATTCATCCGTCACCAAATAATTGATTAAAAACACACTGTTTTGCAATTAAGGTCTACAGTAACTTCAACAGCACTCTGTAAGGTAGCATCACGGTGTAGCAGGAGGACAGCTAGCTTACTTTTTCCTCTGGCTACATCGACTTCAATACAAGACCTTGGAGGCTCGTAGGCCTCACCCCCTTCCATAGACCTACATGGTAATTATGACCACTTCTGGAGAACGACCTCCAACCAATCAAAGCTTTTGCAGTATGAACTGTTATCCATGCAATCATAGGATTAGGATCCGAGAATTAAACTACTGTGTTGTATTGGTGTTGTGCCACAGAGCATTATGGGGAGGGGATCTATGTGTTGAAAAGCTTGGTGAGTTGGTGACATTATTGGATAGAGATTGAAGCAATACATTTTTTTGATTTTTTTCAACTCAAATTAGAGGAGGAGGAGGAGGTAGATTATAAATAGTTTTCTTGGTCTTAGATCTTTATTTCTGTGTCCAGTTGCAATTTATTTCAATTTGTCTTGCTAACTTTGGTAGCAAGTAGCAGTAGCTAACTAGCTACCAGCTCGATTGTGCAGTTTTCGCTGCCAACTCTGCCGCAAATGTTGTGGACTTTTTGTTGAAGAACCCCTTTCATTCTCTGGGGTCCACAGACAAGGTGTGAATTAAAAGCAAGGGTTGACCTGAGATCAGTTTCATGAAGAAGGATGAAAAGGTGAGCCTTTCATCAATACCAACTGGTATCAAAAGTATAGCTGGTTAACAGGGAGCCTTTCATCAATACCAACTGATATCAAAAGTATAGCTGGTTAACAGGGAGCCTTTCATCAATACCAACTGGTATCAAAAGTATAGCTGGTTAACAGGGAGCCTTTCAATACTGATAAGATGATTTCTCTGTTATTGAAGAAGTCAGGATGCAAGAAGACAAATAAACTATTAGATAGAGAGTTGATACAAAGTATTTAATTATACGGAACCGGATTCAACATAACAAGCTGCACGTGATTTGCCCCTTGCCATCAGAATACTGAACAAAGAGATCTCTCCGTTTTATATACTGCAAGATAAACAGGTTGTCACCAACATCTGGCAATCATCAAGGAACAAGGAACAAGGAACCTCCCAACTCAGAGTAGACTATCTGGCACCAAGACTGACTTAAAGAGAAAGGTTGACGCAGTGCATTTTCTTGTGTGCTCAAGTAGGCTTTCCACTTTCCTCTGGTATTTATTTAGCAAAGATGATAACACATAATCACTCCGGACAGACAGAAGCAACAAATAAATAATACTCATTACACAAATGTTGCAGCAACCTAGGCTACATGCATGGGATGAAAACGAGACAATGTTTCAGTCTGATCAACTGTAGGCTACTAATAAGAGCAGCTGCATACAGCCTGTAAGTGAGGACTTGGTGGACTGTCTATTCTTGAGGTTAGGTTTTACTTCATGTCTTCTCTCCAGTGTGCTGGTAAGAGCACAGATGACAGACAGGTAGGATTCCCGTTGAGGAGGTTTAATAACGCTGACTATGAACAGGCAGGGAACAGCAGCGCACAGTGTATGTAGTATGGATGGGCTAAGGCACTTAGTGGTCTGGCAACAATAGTGAATGACAGACTACAATCTCCAATTCACATCTCTTATAAACAGTATACATGCCTATAACATGACTATGATGACTTAATGCTATACGGACCATACAGCGCAATCCAACCTGACTGTGACTGTACTAATTGAGATCAAAGGGGTGGCGGAGCCCCTGTACTAAAAGCCTTACACCATCATCTTCAGTACCAGCCTATGACTGCACAACGAACTTGAACACCTCAGTAAAATACAATGTCATACCCATATAATGACGTACCACACACCTGTACAATTACAGAGCATATAAACACTATCCTTTACAAATACAGGGTTAAATGTCCCAAATGATATGACAGCCAAAACAGAGCTAGCCAGCTCACAATAGCTAGCTCACAGTAGAAACTACCAATTAATATACCCATAAATATGACATCATCATCATACATATCAACAAGGACGCACACTGGCCTTGGCTAACGCGACGAAAGCTAACTGGTAGGAAAACACATGGGTGGCTGGAACTTTCTCTCACTTGACTTCTCTCCAGCTGATCTACTTCTCTAAGCTGGAGATCACCCAGCATGCTCTGCTCCACTTCACGGGTGGGCGGAGCTACAGCTCCAATATGATGAACTACCATTAATGATATGATTAACTACAAATACTTCAGAGCCTTTTGTACACAGCCTATGTGCGCTGTCCATTTGGTCAGGGTAACTAATTGGTAAAGTTCTGTATTTATAATTAATTTGTGTGTCAGGACAAAATGGTTTATATTCAGAATTGGGCTGACTAGGCTGCCTATACGTTTCCAATCCAAAATGATTAACTGGAATTAATCAATCAACATAATAGTTGCATAGGCCTGCATGATGCAAACATACAAGCTCAGCCCTGTGAGTTCTATTGTCTATCAGTTGTTGTCTCTGTGTCTGGGTAGAGGAAAAACCCCTGTTAGTCTAGTCTTAATATAATTCATATGAACAAGTAGAAGGTTGCTGCAGTTTGACAGGGTTTTCATCCCCCCCAGGACCATGTGACCTGATTAGGAAAAACTGGTCCCATCATAGCCCTTATAAAACCTTTTTACAACTGATTAATCACTGTCACACCTTATAGGGTCCAGAGTATTCCTAACATATAAGGAAAAACTCCAGGCCCCAGGGGGTAAAAATTGCCCCCCCGCTCTGGGACCTATGATGCCACCGGTCTGCTTGCACCACTCTGGGAACTATGGTGCCACCAGTCTGCTTGCACCACTCTGGGACCTATGGTGCCACCCGTCTGCTTGCACCACTCTGGGACCTATGGTGCCACCAGTCTGGGACCTATGGTGCCACCAGTCTGCTTGTAGTTGTCAGTTATTGTCAGTTATGTGGATGATCAGGGCTTTATTCAGGAACATTCCTTGGGCTACTGTGATGTGTCAAGTGGGGGAGATGAGCAGTCTGTGTTTGACTTTATGAATTTTTAGATGTGTGAGTTTAACTTCATATAGAAACTCGTTGTCCAAACCTACGATGGTGCAGCTGTAATGGAATGTATCCTGTATTTGTATTTATAACTAAGTCCCCTCCTGTTCCCTCATTAAGAGGTGGTGACTAGTCCACTCCACTACCAGTGTCAACTCTCTCCTGACATGAACTGAAGCTATCTGAATGCCGAAATCCGATCAGATAACTTTTGAAAAACTTGTGAAAAAATTCACTGTTGATTGAAGATTAATTACCACACAATAAACAGGTTAGAAGCAAGACTCCTCCTCCTAATCATTGCTTTACTGTTTAAATGGCTATTATCCCGAGGCTCCTCCTCCTAATCATTGCTTTACTGTTTAAATGGCTATTATCCCAAGGCTCCTCCTCCTAATCATTGCTTTACTGTTTAAATGGCTATTATCCCAAGGCTCCTCCTCCTAATCAAGGCTCCTCCTTGTTATGATCACTTCCCTTCAACATGTCAATATCCAGATTACCAAGGATTGCACAACGGCGTAAATTTCAGATTATATAGGGGCTGTGTCCCAAATGGCAACCCTATTCCCTATATAGTGTGCTACTTTTGACCAGGACCACTGCGCTAGGCCTATAGGCCATTTCAATTGGGACGCAGCCAAGTTCTGTACAGTTCTGGAGAGTTAAGCTCTTCTCCAACACCATCCATCCATGATGTGCCTGTCCTGCACTGAAGCCTCTGAACACCTCAACCCCTGTCCTGCACTGAAGCCTCTGAACACCTCAACCCCTGTCCTGCACTGAAGCCTCTGAACACCTCAACCCCTGTCCTGCACTGAAGCCTCTGAACACCTCAACCCCTGTCCTGCACTGAAGCCTCTGAACACCTCAACCCCTGTCCTGCACTGAAGCCTCTGAACACCTCAACCCCTGTCCTGCACTGAAGCCTCTGAACACCTCAACCCCTGTCCTGCACTGAAGTCAAGCCCCTGAACACCTAAACTCATGCCTCATACCCTCATTCAATCACTGCTGTGATCCCTTTCCAACACTGTTTAAGTAGCCCTATAAATGTCTTTATTAAATGCTTTAGGTTAAAATAATTAGTCTTTGACGATTTTTGAAACACACTTTGATGTCTCTGTGCGTTCCACGCCTGTACCGTGGGTCTCCCATCCTCCTCAATTGTTCAAGTCACCAGCCTCCACTGAATTATGAGTATGATCTCTGGACCCTGATATTGGGTATGATCTCTGGGTCCTGATATTGGGTATGATCTCTGGACCCTGATATTTCCCACATGCTGAATTATGAAGTCATGCACCACTCAAAATGGCAGCAAACATGGCAATGATTTTGTCTGTCAATGGTGAGAATGGCTCTTGCCTTCCTTCCAAGCTCCGAGCTCTTGAACTCTCCAAGTAATTTATTTCGAAGTAGACAAGTCATTCATCTGCTCACTCCGACATGACGTGAACGCGGCATGAGAGTCTGGCTTTAATTCTAATTATACGCTATAGAGCCCCACAGTGGAGGTGTCATAATACCCATAAAACCTAGTGGTCAAACAGGGAAATGGTTCCAAACGTCTTTCGGCTCTGTTTACTCTCAGATTCGAAAATGCTAATTAGCATCAAAGTAGACATCATGCAAAACTACAAATCCCTGCAAGCTCCTGCACGTCATCTCTAGCTGACACCTTTTCTAACAGGTATTGTTTCAATTTAAAACTTGCACAAGACAGTTCACAGAATTGTCCATTTAAAGAAATGTAGCCAATTTATTAATTACTACATTTAACTAACATTAGATAGTTAATCCAGAGATTATTACCTTTGTCTTGATTCGTCAGTCTCGTCCAGAGCATCATGGCATTTGTAGTCCTTTATGATAGCCACATTAGCAGCTAATTAGCATTTCATTTTTGGGGGGTAAATACAGGCGACCATATTGATAAAAGTCACCTTGTCCTAGAGAGATTTACAGGGTTATCAAAATGTCATGCCAGGGTAAGCCTACACAAAACACAGCTCTTATTTTAATTGTTTCAAAAATCTCCTATTAGAAAAATGAATGGTGGAAAAATCATTTGAATAATTTTCCTGTTTGACCGCTAAGATGCAACGGCTTGCTCCTATTGGCTCAGAGACTTCAAAACACCATCATGCCTGGAAGCATAATTTCTTTCTCTATTGTCTAAGGAGATGACCTACAACCCAGAGGAATGATCACTCTTGATTATGTGCTTTATGAATGCTTATCTGAAATCCCACCATTCATTTAGCTGTTCTGTTTTGCTCTTTCTCCAGCAAGTCTTGGATGGCCACTCCCTGTCTCAGTTTACAGTCCTATCATTGGCCAGTCCCTGTCTCAGTTTACAGTCCTATTATTGGCCAGTCCCTGTCTCAGTTTACAGTCCTATCATTGGCCGGTCCCTGTCTCAGTTTACAGTCCTATCATTGGCCGGTCCCTGTCTCAGTTTACAGTCCTATCATTGGCCACTCCCTGTCTCAGTGTACAGTCCTATCATTGGCCAGTCCCTGTCTCAGTTTACAGTCCTATCATTGGCCGGTCCCTGTCTCAGTTTACAGTCCTATCATTGGCCAGTGCCTGTCTCAGTGTACAGTCCTATCATTGGTCAGTCCCTGTCTCAGATTACAGTCCTATCATTCTTGAGTAAACACATTATCACATTTATGGGTATTCAATTTATGTTCCTATCAGTAGGTAGTCGTAAGGCCATTGGTAACAGGGAGTGGAACTGAATCTGTCTGCTGGCTGCTGTGGTCTAATAAAAGGTGAGGATAACGGCGCCCTAAATTGCACCCTATTCCCTATTTAGTGCACTACTTTTGACCAGGCCCCTAGGGCTATGTTCAAAAGTAGTGTACTTTGTAGGGAATAAGATGCCATTTGGGAAGTACGGGACGACTGTGGCCCTGGTCTGTGTGAAATTGGTATTTAAAGACCCGAGAGAGGGCAGAGGAACCCTGCTGTAGTCTAGATGCAGCTGATGCACTGTGACAGCAGACTGTTACCAATGAAAGGAAGCAGAGGGACATTGAAGGAGAGAGAGAGAGAGAGAGAGAGAGAGAGATTCTGCTTTTCAGGCAAGCTGGACTTCAGATGGAAATACAGAAAGGCATGGAAGGGAATGTTTATTTGATGCCATGGTTTCCCAGCTGATTTGTTCTGCCACCACCAGTGTCGTAGCTACATATGAAGACAATGAGGTCTGGACCTTGGTAATTATTTAAATAATAATACAACATTTAAATAAATTATTTTTGGGGGGGGACTTAGAATAGTAGAATAGATAATGCATCAACAGTTTTCCTCTTGTTATGTCCGACAATGACAGTCACTTCATTATCCCATGAATCACCGACCGGCATGTGCCCATCGGCCCTGACCTCCAGGGGCCCTGACCTCCAGGGGCCCTGACCTCCAGGGGCCCTGACCTCCAGGGGCCCTGACCTCCAGGGGCCCTGACCTCCAGGGGGCCCCCATTGATTTTGTTAGTCACTCTCACTCAGATATCATATTAACATGGCATAAGTCATGGCAAATTGTGTAGAATTGGAAATTAGCTGTAAAACTGTAAAAAAAAATAAAAAAATTCTGCTAACAGATCCCTCTGTACGTATAGTTTTTAACCCCGGTGCTGAGTTAATGTGAGTTAATGTG
Source organism: Thymallus thymallus (assembly GCA_023634145.1). Taxonomy (NCBI): domain Eukaryota; kingdom Metazoa; phylum Chordata; class Actinopteri; order Salmoniformes; family Salmonidae; genus Thymallus; species Thymallus thymallus. The sequence goes on along the minus strand of CM042407.1, from coordinate 1,507,600 downwards.
TAGCAGCTAATTGCATAGCTAATAGGTGTTACGTGTTTGTAGATTGACTGAGGTGAATGCAATAGCTGGGGTAATAGCTATACAAAATATGAGTTATAGGATCTCTATGGCTCTGCCTGTCACAATGGTGACGCCAACTTATTTTCAGAGTTCTATCTTCCCCAAGCAATATCAATATGTAGATGAGAAACAAAGGATCAGGTACAAGGCTTTCCTAATAAAACCTGATAAACCGTAACTCTTCAATATAATGCCACAATTTTATACACAGAATAAGATAGTAGGTCTGCTACCGTCTTGGTGGCATTACTATTTGTGAGCTAATGTTTCCTGCTTCCTGTGCCTTTTTTAGATGAGGGAGAGACCTTTTCAAACCTCGCTGCCGCAAAAATCAGGCTTGCGTTTGGACAGCGAGTAAGGTATTTTCAGCACCTGAAAAATAACAAAAAGATTGTTGCCATTTCATCGTTAAATGTTCCCCTTCTAGCAATTTTCTAAATGTCACCTGTAATTGTGTGCTCACTCTTGCTCCTAAAAGCCTGAGAAATGCTCTCTGACATAACCCGGCATGTGCCAAGGTCCAATCAGTAGCCAGCAGCAACCTACCAGCAAAGCTGCCTCATTTTATGATATATGGAGGGCAGTGGAGGCTGCTGAGGCAAGGATGGTGCCACCAACCTCCTGATGGAGGGGCTGAGAGGCATTGTGCAACAGGGACAACTCGTCACAGTACCAGTCCACCAGGAGCCCTGTCAAAGCCTCCCATATCCCTGTACCACCTTCATTGTGTGGGGAAGAAATGTTTCCCACATCACTACCCTTAATGCACATGATGCTCAGGGCTATAAGAGTCACAGCTGTCACTTAGCTGTCAGAGGACATTAGTCCTACAGGAGTGTGTAAGATCCTAGCCTGGGAACAAGGAGGGTTTCTCAAACCCTTGGAGAGCCATATTGATTGATGTGGTGTCTCGGTTCTACCTTGTGCAATGTAAAGGGTTACTGCTATTCTGTTTCATAACAAACTAATATAATAGGTTGGGCTGATGACAATGTGAAGGTACATTAAACCTCTGAAACCCCAGGCTACATGGATAGAATGCTATTGAGCGAGTTATTTTGGGAAACCTTTGGAAAGCAATTTAGTTCTCCGATAATCTCTCAAACGCCCAGACAACATAATGTCTCTGGCTGCGATGTGAGAGGAGCCCCGCGCCGTGGCTGCCGGTGTTGGGATGTTCAGATGTTCGTTGTGGGGGTTGCGTGACGACGGTGGCAGGCAGGGGATGGAGGTAGGGAGTGCTATGGAGTGGTGCTGTTTCCCTCCGCCTCTGGGGCTCTCTCACAGGGCCCAGCTCACTGTTACGCTGCTCCCTATTGGCTGTCAGCTGACAAAGTTGATGCCAAACTGGTTATGACAGTCAGACACAGTCTGTTCACATCCTCCCCTGACTAATGTCCCCGTGCGTTCTCTCTCTTCCTCTCTCTGTCACAAAGTTTCACCCCAAAGACAAGTTAGACATTTGTTTCATTAGTACACATTGTCATTTTACCTTCCGAGGTGAAAGAAATTATTCCTCAAACATCTCATTTCGGAATTGAAACCCACAGGGATGAATACTGGTGACTGATATTGGCAGCAGGCAATGTGGGTTAAAATGATGCAGAAAAGACAATGAGACGGACCACTAATGACACTATGGATTGATCATTGCTGGGTCTGATGACAGGTTAATGGTGACAATATATGTACAGTATATACATATTTTTTTTTACTATTTAACGAATCATTGTAAAATGACAGCAACAAGCTGAATGACAGCAACAAGCTGAATGACAGCAACAAGCTGAATGACAGCAACAAGCTGAATGACAGCAACAAGCTGAATGATGTTATTAGATACAAATTAATAGAACTTTCTAGGGCATTTGAAGTCTAAACCTATCTGCTGTTTAGCAGGCGAACCAAAGCTGGGATGGCACTGGAGTGTATGAGGTCCAGTTTATTTGAGGAGTGAGTCTGATATTGGCTAATATATAATCTTTGAGGTGGATATGCATATGCATATGGTTTTAATGTGTCCAGAGCACTGTGTCCTGTATGCATATGGTTTTAATGTGTCCAGAGCACTGTGTCCTGTATGCATATGGTTTTAATGTGTCCAGGGCACTGTGTCCTGTATGCATATGGTTTTAATGTGTCCAGAGCACTGTGTCCTGTATGCATATGGTTTTAAGGTGTCCAGGGCACTGTGTCCTGTATGCATATGGTTTTAATGTGTCCAGGGCACTGTGTCCTGTATGCATATGGTTTTAATGTGTCCAGAGCACTGTGTCCTGTATGCATATGGTTTTAATGTGTCCAGGGCACTGTGTCCTGTATGCATATGGTTTTAATGTGTCCAGAGCACTGTGTCCTGTATGCATATGGTTTTAATGTGTCCAGAGCACTGTGTCCTGTATGCATATGGTTTTAATGTGTCCAGAGCACTGTGTCCTGTATGCATATGGTTTTAATGTGTCCAGAGCACTGTGTCCTGTATGCATATGGTTTTAATGTGTCCAGAGCACTGTGTCCTGTATGCATATGGTTTTAATGTGTCCAGGGCACTGTGTCCTGTATGCATATGGTTTTAATGTGTCCAGGGCACTGTGCCCTGTATGCATATGGTTTTAATGTGTCCAGAGCACTGTGTCCTGTATGCATATGGTTTTAATGTGTCCAGAGCACTGTGTCCTGTATGCATATGGTTTTAATGTGTCCAGAGCACTGTGTCCTGTATGCATATGGTTTTAATGTGTCCAGAGCACTGTGTCCTGTATGCATATGGTTTTAATGTGTCCAGGGCACTGTGTCCTGTATGCATATGGTTTTAATGTGTCCAGAGCACTGTGTCCTGTATGCATATGGTTTTAATGTGTCCAGAGCACTGTGTCCTGTATGCATATGGTTTTAATGTGTCCAGGGCACTGTGTCCTGTATGCATATGGTTTTAATGTGTCCAGAGCACTGTGTCCTGTATGCATATGGTTTTAATGTGTCCAGAGCACTGTGTCCTGTATGCATATGGTTTTAATGTGTCCAGGGCACTGTGTCCTGTATGCATATGGTTTTAATGTGTCCAGAGCACTGTGTCCTGTATGCATATGGTTTTAATGTGTCCAGGGCACTGTGTCCTGTATGCATATGGTTTTAATGTGTCCAGAGCACTGTGTCCTGTATGCATATGGTTTTAATGTGTCCAGAGCACTGTGTCCTGTATGCATATGGTTTTAATGTGTCCAGAGCACTGTGTCCTGTATGCATATGGTTTTAATGTGTCCAGAGCACTGTGTCCTGTATGCATATGGTTTTAATGTGTCCAGAGCACTGTGTCCTGTATGCATATGGTTTTAATGTGTCCAGAGCACTGTGTCCTGTATGCATATGGTTTTAATGTGTCCAGGGCACTGTGTCCTGTATGCATATGGTTTTAATGTGTCCAGAGCACTGTGTCCTGTATGCATATGGTTTTAATGTGTCCAGGGCACTGTGTCCTGTATGCATATGGTTTTAATGTGTCCAGAGCACTGTGTCCTGTATGCATATGGTTTTAATGTGTCCAGAGCACTGTGTCCTGTATGCATATGGTTTTAATGTGTCCAGAGCACTGTGTCCTGTATGCATATGGTTTTAATGTGTCCAGAGCACTGTGTCCTGTATGCATATGGTTTTAATGTGTCCAGGGCACTGTGTCCTGTATGCATGTAGCATTACATTTGCACAATGTTACATTTAGCTGCATCTCTTATCCATCTCTATCCAAAAAGTATACAGTACTTAAGTTATTTTATATTTTGTACGGTGTCCATATTAGGACATACTCAGTCTCAGCAGGACTTGTTTCAGTCTAAGTATTCTGACATATTGAATGGCCATCTCCAGCGTCAGATATCATGTAAAAGACCAGGGAAACACTGACCAGGGTAACACTGACCAGGGTAACACTGACCAGGGTAACACTGACCAGGGTAACACTGACCAGGGAAACACTGACCAGGGAAACACTGACCAGGGAAACACTGACCAGGGAAACACTGACCAGGGTAACACTGACCAGGGAAACACTGACGGGAGAGTGTGCAGCAGTAAGAGGTGCTCTGGTCAGATGTTCCCCTGTTGCCTATAGCGATGAGATGACTGTCTTCCTGAGCAGGGCCAGGCATAGGTCATAGGAGAGATCACACCTCTAAGACCCGAGCTGTGGAACCAGCAGCAGACGAGATGGACTTCGACTGCGAGGCAGTGGCACAGCGTTGTGCTCTTAAACCTCTCCCACAGCAGCAGCGTCCTGCCAACTTACCTGTCAGCACCTTAAACACAGAGCTGCTCTGTCACAACCACTTTGCCCCCTCGTCACCTCAGTGCTCAAGCAACACTGGAAGAACACTGTTTCCGACTACTGTCGGCTGTGACATCCCCTCTTCCTCCTCTTTTAAATACTGATCAATTGAATCTTTGGCCCTTTCACTGGGAGAGGAGTGTAATGGTTACAAAGGGAGGAACCAATTGTAATACAGATGAAAGACTCAGACTCACCTCAGCCAGGTGCAACTCTCCCAGACTACAGCTTTGATCTGGATACCCACCCAGATGGTTGCTCTGTTGACAACAGATAATGCAATGTTAGGGGGTTTTAGAAAACATGTAATGAATATTTCTCTATTGAAAATGAATAATGTGCATTTGGCCACAGCAATACCTGCATAGAGGCTATTTTAAACTCTGTCAGAGGTCCAGCAGCATTCTACTGCGTGGTAACCTTTAATTTGTAATGTTAAACGTACAGAACAACAGTGCTCTTTTGGAGAGCGGCTCCCTCTGTACAGCAGACGCTGATCTTTTGTGACAGCTGGTTCACGTTCGAAGGTGTGGCAGTGCAGCCTGTCGTTTCACACTCTCTGCCTCTTACTCACTGCGGGCACCCGTCTGTCGGCACGGCAACGGACCCGGCAACGGATTCTGCAACGGCCCCGGATCAGATATTCAAGGCTCCACTGCTGACACAAGCCATTAAACTGTATATGAGAGCAGAGGTAACATGCTGGAAAGGGAACCAAATCAAACTGTAACACGTGACGGTTTTGACACAGTGGTCACATCAGGGGAGTGATTCAAGAAATGGTTATGAGGGGAAAAAACCCTACCTCAATTTTCACCAAACTTATACAACCCATTTAATGTAAGATATATCTCAATGTTTTGAAAAAATGTATTGGCGGTATTGACATGATGTAGTTTCTATTGTTTTTCCAGTGGTTTCTGAGTTTACTTGCTGACATGCAGCCTGTGAAGAGGCTGGTTGTGACTGTGATTCACAGTCTGAGTGATTGAGCCTCTTTCTGTCTCCTGAGATTATATAATTTGCAAAGGCCAACAGATCCATCCATCCCTCCCTCTTCCTTCCTTCCTCTCTCAAACGGCTTGCAGATAAATGTCATCCGTCAGGATAACTTTCTGTTCTCCTCCTTCACAGTGGTTTGTCCCATGAAGGCATCTTCCTTAGAAGGTTAAACAAATGTACCTGTACAGTAAATATACTGTATCTCATATACACCTTTCAAAATAGGGTTGACACACTTTATCATGTTCAAGATAAACAATCAATGTCATGCCAACATGTCTATGTGGAGCGGAACTGTATCACGTTTCTCATAAATAGGGAGGCAGGTAGCCTAGCGGTTAGAGCGTTCGGCCAGTAACGGAATGGTCGCTGGTTCGAATACCCAAGCCGACAAGGTGAAAAAACCTATCGATGCGTCCTTGAGCAAGGCACTTAACCCTAATTTTCTCCAGGGTTTGACCCTGTAGTTCGTCATTATAAATAATAAATAGTTCTTAACTGACTTGTAGAAAAATATTATAATAATAAAATGAATCGGTGACGCCTTCTATTGCCTTTTAATGGACTCTGCTGTGTATTGGTGCGTTACCTCCATAATCCCAAACCTGGTGGCATATACAGTTATATACAGTGATATACAGTGATATACAGTGATATACAGTGATATACAGTGGTATACAGTTATATACAGTGATATACAGTTATATACAGTGATATACAGTGATATACAGTTATATACAGTGATATACAGTTATATACAGTTATATACAGTGATATACAGTTATATACAGTTATATACAGTGATATACAGTTATATACAGTGATATACAGTTATATACAGTTATATACAGTGATATACAGTTATATACAGTGATATACAGTGATATACAGTGATATACAGTGATATACAGTTATATACAGTGATATACAGTTATATACAGTGATATACAGTTATATACAGTGATATACAGTGATATACAGTGATATACAGTGATGTACAGTGATGTACAGTGATGTACAGTTATATACAGTGATGTACAGTTATATACAGTTATATACAGTGATATACAGTTATATACAGTGGTATACAGTGATATACAGTGGTATACAGTGGTATACAGTGGTATACAGTTATATACAGTGGTATACAGTGGTATACAGTGATATACAGTGATATACAGTGGTATACAGTGGTATACAGTGGTATACAGTGATATACAGTGGTATACAGTG